>PVKU01006788.1:0-96534 GCA_004027475.1 Anoura caudifer
ATGGTGGAGGTAGTAGTACACTTTCGGGGTCTTCCCAGAGAGGTATTACTGTCCTGTTCCCTATTATATTATAATCTGCAGCATCTTTGAGCATAGTTGACATGTGAGTGACCATTCAACTGGCCCACTTATTTGCTCATACCCCACTGATTTGACTTGGTGTGAAGGCATGTCAAATATGCTAATGCCCTAGTGAAAAACATGGAAATCTGATGGCAAGAAATAAGATCCATGAATCCTCCGGGCCTGCCATATTAGTGAGGTTCTTCTGGATCTAGTGGCCTGGGCCCTCTAAGGTAAAGTATATGGTTGTACCCTGCACCTCACCAAGAAGAAAGAGACAAAGCACATGACACTCTTCGGCTTTTGAAGGAAGCATGTATAATACTTGTGTTCCAATCCATGTATTCTGAGACTTGGAAGACTGCTTGAGTCTTGGATGGCACTCAGAGTAAGAGGAATCTGTGAGAGATACAGGCTGTGTATGCTCCCCTGCCACTTGGACCATCAGACCAGCTAGGTCAATGGAGCTAGAGGTTTCCATGGAGGATGAGAGTGTTGTGTGGAGTTTGATATACAGTTGTAAACACCTAGAGTTACATATGGAACAAAACCATGCCTTCAGGGACAAAAACTTCTCTCTGCTTGATAAGCAGTTCCCAGGTACCTGAACTGTTGTATCTGTGACTTAGGAAGTGACAAAGTGGTTTAGGAATGACCCATTGTGAACTGAGTATTGGTTCCCAGCTCCCCAGCTCTAAGTGATAATGCAGGATAGCAGAGTAGAGTTCTGTTTTATCATACAAATTATATTTTGGGGAGTGATCCTCAGTAGTTTCAGGAAGAACAATAGATGATCAGACTTCCATGCCAGTGAACTCTGTTACATGGATATCTTGAGTTCAACTCATACCTATGGTCATATGGAGATTTTCTCTCTCTCTCTCTTTTTTTTTTTTTTCTTAATTACAATCCATAGAGAAGAAATGAACTTGGGCCTGGTTCACAGATGGGTTGATGCAGTATGGAAATGGATTGCTGCCATGGGAAAGCCCCACAGAAGGTGGCCCTGAGGAAGAGTGGGGAGCTGTGAGCAGAAATTAGATTGTCCGTTTTGTATGTAGAGAGCAGTGGCCTGAGGTCCAAATACACAAGGAACCCTGAGCAGTTTTGGGGAGCAGGTAAAGGGCTGGACTGGAAAAGAGGCTGGGGAAATAGGGACAAGAAACTACGGGAGAGCTTTAGGAGATTCTGGGTAGTGCAAGGGGTTTACTGCCTCGGACACAAGAGGTGCTTCGGATTCTCTCAGCCACAGCTGTCTCTTGTTCCCGCTGCCACTGTGGTGACCAAGTGTGTGTGTATATGTGTTCTGACCTACTTTACATAGATGCAAACTGACACCTTCATGCCTGCACTGTGCCATCTCGCCTCCTGCCTGGAAATTTCCTGTTAACACCAAGCTTTGAGACAGAATGAGACCCCACTGAACCCCATTTTTATCTAAGTAAGCACAGGGCAGAAGTTTAGGGGAATTCATATGCTGTGGAGAATCAGCAGGCAGGGAATGGAGCCAATGTACAGGGGCAAAAGTAGGTTTTAAATGGTTCTGTATGGAAAAAGATGATAATTGATAAATAACAATACAAGAATAAACTGTTTCACATACTGGCAACTTTAAACCCACTTTTGCCAACCCCTGTGTAAGTTTTCTCCCTGGATGAAAGGTCCTCACACGTAGTTTGTGAAGCTTCTCATCTGCTGGACCCCAACACTAAGTAATCGGTGCACTAATTATGAGCAAGCTTGCCTCACACCTTTGCATTAGCTTTTCCTCATCCTGCTTTACTTGCTTTGTCCCTCCCTGACCTGCCCCCTAGATTATACTCCAAAATACAGCTCCAGGCTCTGATTTCTGGAAAACTAGCTTCAGACAGAGGAAAACCATAAGGACAGAAAGTTATGTGACAAAAACAGGATGCAAATTGTATATCAGAATGACTCTAGCTTTACAAAACTGATGTCTTGAAAAAGGTATTAAAGTAACACATTAAATAGAATGTTAAAAGCTGAAATGGAAAAACACATAAACAGATTGTGTTAGTTAAGATTAAAGAAACTGAGGTGAAATGGGCTTTACAGAGCAGACACTTGGTGAATACGGCGCAGTGCTGTGCTGAGCGGGACGGGGAGACGCTGGGAGCACGGGATAGTTGGTGCTATTCCAGTCATTATGGATGCGCTGGATGAAGTTTATCTGGGGCATCCTCTTAGTTTCTTTGTACCCATGGCTTAGAGAAAAAGCAAACCCAATATGCAAATATGATATGGGGAATACATATGAACACAGAAGCTGGATACAAACATGTGCATGTGTGAGGGTTGGGGGTTCAGGGCTTCATCCTTCAGAGAATGAGACCTGAGGCATCTGTAGGACCTTGGATTCAGTGACCTGGAAGGGCTGAAAGGGAATAGGGGAGGGCGAGACAGTAAATTCATGTGACTTTATACCATAAAATGCTGATACATAAAAATGTCCAAAATCCAACCTGAAGTGAATCTAACTCATGCAAATTTTCCTTAAAATAGGACTACATTGTAGTATTTTCTTTGTTCCAGGAACTGTTCTAGACTCTGGGAATTTGTTGGTAAATAAGAAAAACCAGGGTGCTAGTCCTAAGAGAGCTTATAGCCTAGTGAGCCTACTTATACAAGTAATACATTATTAAAATTGTTTAGAGGAACAGTATAAAGGACAAATGGACAAAAACTAGAGGGGGTGGAAATGGGAGGTAGGTGAGGAGGGCTGGGGTGGTGGGCTGGGATGGGGGTAAAAGACAGAAAACTGTACAAGAACAACAATTTAAAAAAATTTTAAAAAAATAATAAATTGAAATACCAAAAAAAATTGTGAAAAGCGCTTTAAAGACTATATAATGAGTTATAAAAATGTATATCCTGGAAGCCTTATCTGGTATAAAGGAGGGGATTGAGAGCTTTCCTGAAAAAGCAGCATTTAAGTTGAGATTTCCACGAATAGGGGTTAGCCAGGAATGAGGAGAAGAAATTAAGGGAAGACCGCAGGCACGTGGCCACTGCAGCACTGCGGAAAACTGTGAGGCTCAAGGCCCCAGTGCAGAGAGTTTTGTGTTTCTTTCATTCCCTGCTGTCCTTACCACCTAGGACAGTGCCTAGCACAATAGCAGATGCTCAATAAGTACTGATTGAATGAATGGATGACTGAATAATATATTCTAGGATACAACAAAAGTTTGAAAAGCCCTGAGCCAAAAGGATCTTGATAAAAGCAAGCCTTTGAAGAGTAAGCAGATTGTAGCCACAAAATAGATGTAAAATAAATTCAAGAAACAGTGTGAAAATACCACTAATCAAGCTCCTACATCTGAAATGGCTTGAATCACTCCTGTTCAGAACTGCAGTCCTTGGAGCCCAGCATTTTTTCATAGGCCATACATTTAGGAAGTCCACAGTTTAAAAAGCCTTATTTCCTATATGTGCATAATGCAACTCTAAGTAATGGATCACCTTTTATAGAAACCATCTTGACCCTAGTACTTTCAAATAGCTTTGAGTAAACTATAGCATGCATTGCTTGGGAACAGTTAAGGCTTGGGTAGACATGCTCTTTCATCTTCTTTCAGACGAAGACAGGCTGACCACTGACCAACACAGAGTTTTTATTACATAATCCTTAAGTAACTTAGCTGGATTGTTTGACTTGGACAGAAATTTAAGGCTCACCACAAGCTCACTGTGGTGAGTGATTCAGGACTTGCCTGCCTTTCCTCTCTATGATTCCATTGTCTCCTATAAAGGATCGCCCCACCCCCAGGTCCTTTTCTGAAAGAGTGACTTCAGTCACTGCAATAAAAAGAAAATTGGAACTCAGCTAAATTCATGTTTGCTCTCTGACTTTATAATCACCTAAATGGCAATTTCCTGTTTTAACCATCTAATCATGCTATCTCTAAGTGAACACAGTATAATTTAAAATATTTATTTTGTTAATTGGCATGCTTTGCCTTTCACATGCAACCGATTGCAAATATCAGTAGGATCTGTATAGGATTACAATATCTTTTATCGTTGCTTTAAGGAAGCCCAGTGCATGTAATAACAAATAAACCAGAAGCTCCTAAAGGCAAGAACTATGTCTTAGTTATTTTTAAACTATTTTAAGTCTATTTTTAAATTGCCCAATACACATCTATTTCCTATGTACAGCCTATTTTTTCACTGAACAATTTTTAAAATCCATTTTCATTTACCATTTATTTGGTGCCAGACACTGAGCCAGGTACCACATCCACATGATCTCCTTGGTTGAGCCTGTACGTATGCAAAGTTCTAAACAAAACACTGGTACAGAGTACGCATTCAATAAAGCCTGGCTATGAATTTCTCAATTTAATTTGCATATATGTAATAATATCTGACAAGGTGGGTATCATTACCCCACGCCACAAATGAGGACTGATTGTTCTGTGAGGTGACGAGTGAAGCACTTGCCCACCGTGATCCACCCAGTATGTGTCTGAAGCCAGGTTTATCTCCTTTCGTGCAACCACTTTTTACGATACATGATTTCAGAACATTCTTGCAAGGACTTTTGTGGCTCATCAAGAAATAGATGCACTGAAAATACAGAAACCTAAGCCCAGTTCAGACTGTGGGGAAGTGAAGTCAACAGGACGAGGAACACAAGGGGCAGAGACTGCTGTAAAACCAAGAGCGCCCAGCCTGCCATGTCTGCAGCCTGCTCCACAGCACAGGCCACCTGTGCTCGCTCCTGCAGCATGGTGACCTGCTGGGCACCAGCTTTGTGTGAGGCGCTGGGCTGAAACTGGACAACTAGACAAAGGTGGGCATGTCAGAATTGCTAACTGCTCATGTGAAGCAAAAAGAAAGGAAAGAAGGAAGGAAGGAAGGAAGGAAGGAAGGAAGGAAGGAAGGAAGGAAGGAAGGAAGGAAGGAAGGAAGGAAGGAAGGAAGGAGACAGATGCAAGACGAACAAATAAAATAACTCCAAACTGGGGTATATCCTATGACAAAAGCAAAGACAATGCTGAAATGGAAAGCTGGTTACAACTTTAAAGGTCAGAATGCTTCTTTGTAGTTTTCCAATGTGCATATTAACTCTTAAAATATAAATAACGCTATTCACAACCAAAAAAGTACATCATGAATCAGTAGAGATTGTCCAGTAAGTACAATGATATTTTTTTGAGAACCTATTATATTGATAGGTTGAAAACAAAACACTGATGGTCTTACTAGGTTCAGAAAAAATATTCAAAAAATGTATCATGTACTCACAAGAAGAGCTCAGTTGTATTTCAATACGAGACATCTTAGCCTGATGGAAAGTACAGAGAAATAGCCGGAGCAGAGGTTCTCAGGCTATAGTTTGCATGAGAATCACCTGAAGGAGTGTGTTAAAACACAAGTTTCTGGGGTCCTCTCTTTTCCTTCACAGTTTCTAACTTAGTAGGACTGGAGTGGGGCTCAAGAATTTGCATTTCTAACAGGTTCCCAGATGGTGTGGTCTTGCTGATTGAGGAGACTGACCATACTTTGAAAACCTCTAACTGATAATCTTTTTTTTTAGTTGTTCAAGTACAGTTTTTTTTTTACCTTTTACTCCCATCTCAGAATGCCCCTGCAGCCTTCCCCTCCTCCCTCCCATTTCACCCCCACCTTGTTTTTGTCCACATGTCCTTTATACTTGTTCCTACTCTTAATTGTAAAATGGCAGAAGCACTTGCCATGAAGATCAAAATAAGAATTCCCACTTTTTTTAATCAGGTATGGACTGTAAACATAATAAGAAAAGTAAAATGTAATAAGAGGTTCAAAAATTGAAAAGAAAAAGCCCATTTGCTTCATTTACAGGTGATATAATAGACTGCCTAGACAATCCAAAACATTCTTTTAGTAAATACCAGCATTTGGTGTATATGTATGCATACACACACACACGTGTGTGGTCCGTCAGACAAAAGTTCAACCATTGTTAATATAACAAGATTGGTTCATGCAATATCTATGTAACCTGGCAGCCAAGGAGACTGGACTGAAATGCACATGTGTAACCAATGATGACTTCACTATACTAGTCAGTGGGGACAGTGGATGCTGTTGAGTGAGCACATGTACTGTGGAGCCCTCACATTCAAAATGACTGAGCAAGTAGAGCAACAAATTTGCATTAAATTTTGCATTTAGCTTGAACATTCCTCTATGGAAAGTATTTGGATGATTCAGAAGGTCGCAGGTATGGATAACTAGTGATTGGCAGCTTCATCATGACAATGTGCTTTCTCATTCATCACATCTTGTGCAGAGCTTTTTGGTGAAATACCAAATCACCCAGGTGACTCAGCTCTCCTACAGCCTAGATATGGTGCCCTGTGACTTCTGGCTTTTCCCAAAGCTAAAATCACCTTTGAAAGGGAAAAGATTTCAGACTGTCAATGAGATTCGAAAAATATGACATGGCAGCTGATGGTGATTGGGAGAACTGTGTGAGGTCCCAAGGTGCCTACTTTGAATGGGACTGAGGTGTCATTGTCCTATGTACAATGTTTCTTATATTTTGTATCTTCTTCAATAAATGTCTCTATTTTTCATATTACATGGCTGGGTACTGTCTGGACAGGCCTTGTGTATGTGTGTGTATATGAGTGTTCCTATATGCAGTAAGAACCAATAAAAAAGTCATTAAATATATATTTTATATAAAATTGCATCAAAATTTATGAGTTACTTCAGAATATAGCTAATAGATGTAATGTCTATTCTAGATGTATAAAAATTCCTTAACATACTAAAGCGAGCAAAAGAGAACCTAAAAAAGTGATGGAAAGATATACAATATTAATGATGTTATTAATCGATTAATAACAGTAATTTAATTAATCTATAAATTTAAAACAATATCAATCAATATCTCAGCAGAGTTTTTCATTGAATGTAATAAGTAAACCTTAAATTCATTTGGAAGAATATAGAAACCAGGAATTTAAGAAAATTTGGAGGAGTAAGAGGAAATATATAAATTAGAACTACAGCTATAATCAGATAGACTAAAGGATCAGAATAGAGAGTCCAGACATAAACACATATACAAATGGGAAAGGCCAAATTCCAAAATTTGAACATTTGTGGATGCTTGGAAAGCCAACAAATTAATACAATGTATTTAATTTAATAAAAATATTACTCTCAGAACTAATGGGTTACCCACCAACTTTAGAATAGGGGTACACTTGGGAGATGGGAGGGGAAGCTCAGGGCATCCATCCGCATTCTGAATATAGTGCACCTGGTGACATTTGCACCCATCAGCCAGCTCACCGTGAATGAATGTTACTAAAGACTGTGGTGACTCAAATAAACAATTCCTTTCTTTATTGATGATGGTGACATGACAAACTTTTAAAAAGATCTCAGCTCTTTCCTCTAAAAGTTTCTTTGGGAAATTCAATGAAGTAAAACACTTCCCTATAAGACTGGCAAGTTGCCTTGATTGAAATTGTTACCATATTGTGATGAACCTCTGGAAGTTATGCTAATCACATTGCAAGAAAATGTCATTCCCTTAAAGGAAATACTTGGGTTCAGCAGCCTGTAAATCTGTGTTAGCCATCCTAACTAAGTCACTGGTTCAAACCGAAATTCAGTACCTGGTTCATAATAATCAACTGCAGATAAATCAGCTTGAGTCACAGTCATTTGGCTATCCTCTCTGAGACACTGTTAATATTAAAACACTCAATGGCACCTGCTTAGCATGTTTGCCTTCATGCACTATTTCCAGTTTCTTTGTAAGTTTGCCAAGTATTTTCAAATGAGTCCCCTGGGAAAGTGACCTATCAGTAATTTTTTCCTGCATTTTCTCAGGCTGATAGGAGAGCAGTTCTTTGATCGTGCTAACTGAGGGTTGCACGTCTTAGTTTTCCAAGTACAGAGAAACCTTATACTTGTGCAGCTAGGCAAGAGGTTTGTGCCAGCACTGGATAGTTTTATGTCTTACATAAAGCACAAAAGCTGAAATCATGATCTGGAGGTTGGAGGAATAAAGAATACCTCAATGTTTTAACTAAAATTATGCTAGGCTCTTCCCATTTTATTCTTGAGAATGCCAGTAATTCACTCTTGTCCATTACTTTTCTCAACTAAATCCTCTTTCCCTTCTCACCAGTGCTCCCTCCCATTCCCTCCCTCACACGTACACTGAAAGGAATAGTTCTTTCACAGATCGAGAAATGTTTTGTTTCCATTATCTGAGGTAAATATCTAAATAGTGGTAAAGTCATCACTGTCAATGAACTAAGAAAAAAGTTATTCTTTTTTCTTTGTTTCTTGGAGTAGTGAGAGAACACGTGTTGTTTGGAATTGTCACACCCTATGATGATGGAAAACATCAGAGGAATGGGTTTCACATCAGGAAATCTCGGGAGGAAAAATCCCTTCCCCTGGGATGGTGTTAAGTTTCTTTTTCCAAAGAGGGCAAAAGATCCACTAATTAAGATGAAAGCAAAACCAGGATGTCCGTGACAGCAGTGAAGTTCATTTATTTATTTTCTCCCCAGCAGAGAAAGAATCTGATAAATTAATTCTAATGTGGGGGCAGGGGGGATCAGATTTCATTTTCTGATTGAATTTTCCTGTATTTTGAGAACCTTTGCATTTAGAAATAAAACAATTTCAATACTGTGGTCAGTCTTAATG
Organism: Anoura caudifer; assembly: GCA_004027475.1. NCBI lineage: Eukaryota > Metazoa > Chordata > Mammalia > Chiroptera > Phyllostomidae > Anoura > Anoura caudifer. Next base: position 8,752 of record PVKU01006788.1, read on the forward strand.
TCATTGGGAATTGGTTTCCCCACCTATGAAGTGTGGCTTTTTTAAACCCATCTTAGAAAATAATGATAAAGAACAGCTGTTGAGAGAAAAAGAGCTGGTGAAAGAGAGGCCAATCCAAATGTGTGCAGGAGTTTAGGGATCCCTGATCACCAGGGCGAGAGGAGGATGGGCTCAGTCGGACTTGGGATGAGCAAGTGCACTCACAAAAGCATTTATTTCTTTAAAAAAAATGTTAACACTGTGGGAAGGGGTGGGAGGTGGATAAGTCTTTGACAGCTCCCAAATAATAGGTTTCAGCCCCTGCAGTAATTAAAAAAGGTGGGTTGGGGGGAGGAGTTCTGGTTTGAGACAGCCTAAGAGTTTGAAATTACCTCCAAGTACGACTTCTAAGGTTCTACCTGGTTCTTAAATAACATCAGAAAGTTACTTAATTTTCTTTTCTCCCAGCTTCATTGAGATATAATTGACACATGGCATTGTGCAAGTTTCAGGGGTAAGTAAAATGTGTTGATTTCATACATTTATAAATTGCAAAATGATTACCCCCACAGTATTAGCTACCACCTCCATCCAGTCACACAGTTACCGTTACCTTTTTGTGGTGAGAACCTAAAGATCTACTCTCTTAGCAACATTGAAGGGTGTGAAACAGTATTACTAACTATAACCACCACGCTATACTTTAGATCCCAAAGTGTGTTCATGTTAAAGCTGGATTTTTCCCTTTGACCAGTATCTCCCATTTCCTCTACCCACCTCCCCCACGCCAGCAGACCCTGGTAACCACCACTATACTGTTTCTCCGAGTTTGTCTCTTTTAGATCCCAGGTATAAATAAATGTAAGCGATATCATACAGCATTTGTCCTTCTCTGAGTTGGGAAGTTGCTTAAATCTTAATTTTCCCCCAAATGATAATATTGAGACATAATGTTTCCACAGTAAAACAAAATAATAATACTATATCACTCCTATGGTGCTTGTGAGAGTTTATATCATGCATGCTCCTAAAGAAATGTTACTTGTTACTCTCTCATGAGAGTGATTTTTACGCAATAATATTCTATACAGATGTAAGGAGTGTTAGCACTGTTTTACTATCATTCACTATATGATATTTAAATAATAAATTTCAAATATCAAATCAAATAAAAAGTTTAGTTAAATTAACCATTCCCTGGGTAGAAGTAGAGAGATATTATTTTAACTGCCATAACTATGTAACATTCAGATAAATGTTTAATCATTAGATCCTTGTGAAATGCATTCTTGTGAGCACTACCAACAGAAAAGTATTTTATTCTGGTGCAAATAACTTCAAAACTGTAACAGAAATATTCATATGGACTCATATTGATTACTTTGTATAAAATGAAAATAGCTCACAATTCATATAGTGGCCATTTCTACATTTTCCATTATATGTTTTATAGCTTTTAAATTTTCAGTGAGAAAAACAGTAGATCTTAATAACATATTTTTTTTTAAATTTCACTCCATGAAAAACAAATTGTTGGGCATACGCCAACAAAAAAATCTACAAAGCCCCTTTTTTCTTATAAAATATATCATATACACAGAAGCATATATAAAAATATACAATTTAAGGAATAAAAATAATCAGCCTTAGAGCCTTCATCCGGTTAAGTAATAGAACACATTTAGTATCTTAGAAGCCTCCTGTATGTCCCTCCCAGTGAAATTTCCTTCCTTCCCTACATAAGTAATCATAATCCTACCTACGTGGTAACTATTTCCTTTCCTTCTCTGCATGTACATTTAAACAAGAAGTTGTATAGCTTTACCTGTTTAGAACTGTTAAAATGGAATCACATTGTATACATCCTGTAACTACTTCTTTCACTCAACATTATGTTGACAGAATGTTCTTTCATATTGGTGTACATTGTAATTTGTCTATTTGCCACATATTACATTATTATAACACATGTATATATACACCATGATTTATTTATCCAATCTACAGTGGATGGACATTTGGGCTGCTTGCATTTCAGACTATTATATCAGAGTTGCTCTGAAAATATTTGTATAAGTTTTCAGGGAGAAGTGAGTAAAAATTTCTCTCTAATATTGATCAAGATTGGAATTCTTGGATCATAAGAAATATATATCTTCCAATATGCTGGAAAATGTCAAACTATTTTCTAAATTGGTGCTATCAACTGACCACTGCAAAGAATAAGAATTCTCTTTGCTGTACATCCTCACCCATATTTGACAGAGTCAACCATTTTCTTTTCCAGGTTCCATACAGCATTTAGAGGAAGCTTTATAGAACTTTGATATCATTACATCCTTGCTTTCAACTCTCCAGTGGATTCATCACTCAGAAGACTCTAACCCTATGCCTCATTTGATTCAAGTTGTTAGATATTTAAATTCTGTAAATTCTATGGGTGACATTTGCATGTGGTTGTAGTCTTCATTTGCATTTCCCTGATTACTAATGAAATTGAGTACCTTTCCCTTAGTCAATTGGCCATTAGTACTTTCCCTTTTGCAAAGTGTCTGACTCTATCTTTTGCCTGGTTTTCTACAGGGCTATCTCTTAACCTGTTATATTCATTGTTTCTTATGTTTCAATAATTTGCTGTCAATTATATGTGTTTGCAATAATCTTACTAAGTTCTATTTTCAGTTTCTTATTTTTATTTGATTTTAGAGGAAAAGAAAAGGGGTGGTGCTGGAAGTGGGGAGAGACTGATTTGTTGTTCCACCTTTCCATGCATTCATTGGTTGATTCTTATTTGTGCCCTGACTGAGGATTGAACCTGTAACCTTCGTATATCAGATGATGTTCTAACCAAAAGAGCTACCCAGCCAGGGCTATTTTCAGTTTCTTTATGTTATCTTTTGGTTAAGAAAAGTTCTTAATTTTAATGTAAATTTATTACTCTTACCTATATAGTTTACAGTCTCTGTGTTTTACAAAATCCCAAGGATATAAAAATATTCTACTATACTAACTTCTAGTAAATGGTTTACAAAAGTAGGTTTATAGTTGTAAGTACTTGAAACACAGTTTATTCTTGTATTACTATTTATTTACTCATTATTGTATTATTTATTATTATTAACTACTTTTGCCCACCCCTGTATTTTTATAAACTGCTTTTCAAATTTATAATAGAAAGTCACCTGGAATAAATTTTTTAGATGGCAGTGATCCAATTTTATTTTTTTCCTCTATGCATAACCAACTATCCCAGCTCCATTTATTGAAAAGTCTAGGCTTCTTCAATAATCTACAATACTGCCTCAGTGAAATTCCAAATGCCATTTAAGCATTGAATTTCTACTGAGGTCAATTTTCTATTCATTTGACAATTTTTATATCCCTGCACAGTTGCATACTAAACCTTCCAAATCTTCATGTCTGGTAGGAACAGTTCACCCAACTTGCTCTTAAAGAATATATTGATGGTTTGGGCCCTTTCTAGTGTCACATAATTTTTCATTCATTTTTCCAAATTCCATGAAAAGATCAAAATGTTAAATGCACCGGCTCCCTAGATCAATCAGAGGAAAAATGACACATTCACAAATTGGTCTTCCATGCCACAAATATAATACATCTGTCTATTTGTTTCTATAAAAGCATTTGAATAGAATTCTGCAAGTCTTTCTATACAGAATTTGAACATATATTGTTAGATTTATTTCTAGTTACTTTAAGTTTTTATAATAATGTAAATAGTATATTTTTAAAATATTCACTTTTAACTCTTTGTGCTGCTGAATTAAAAATGTAACAGATAACTGTACATTGATTTTATATCTGCACATTTGCTAATCTCTTATTTCTAACAATTTATTCTTTTGGTATTTTATTCTTTTAGATATACCATGTGTCATCTGTAATTAATGAGAGTTTTGTTTCTTCTTTCATAATTTTTATACCTTTTATTTACTTTCCTTGCCTTATAGAACTATCTCAGATCTCTAGTATAATACTGAATATAAAGAGTGATAAAAGGAGTCTTTTTAAGAACCTAGAAAAAAGGAGCAGGGGTTGGTTACTTACTATTAACTGTCATGTTTGTGAATGAACAGATGTTAAATTGTACGCGAAAAGCTTTGAGGGGCTTATATTAAGATGTTTTATATATTTTTACATTCAATCTGTTCATATTTATTTCCTACTTTTAAGCAAACTTCATATCTTAGAAAAAATACAACTTTGTCATGATGTACTATTGCCTTTGTTTTACAATGTTGGATTCAGTTTGTTGATATTTCATTTAAGCATCTTGCATTTATGTTCATTAATGAGCTTAATTTAAACTTTTTCTTACTCATACTCTCCTTGTTTGGTTTGGTATGCTATTTTTAAGCATGAATAAGAACACAGTGTTTTTGCCTTTTTCCATATTCTCAAAGATTGGAACTATTTATTTCTTTAGCATGTAGAACAACACCGTGGCAGTTGCAATGGCATGCTATCCATTGGCATGCTACCTTGTTTCCTTATCCACGTGGCACACAGACTTCATTTCCTTGTTTGCTCAGTTTTCTGGGGCCATGTGATGAAGTTGTGGCCAATGGAACGAGGTCTACACTATGAGAGTAAGTGGCATGTTGTGTATGTAAGTGCTTTGCCATAATGAGTATTCATATTTGAGATATCATTTTTCAAGAAAACATTCCTCATTTTTTAGAGGTGAATAATAATATAAACAACAAATAACAGTTGTGTGGATTAAAATCTGCATTTAAAGGACCTAAACAATAAAAGCCATATTTATGTTTAATAAATATAAAATGTTACTATCATTTGATATAATAAAGAAATAATGGTATTTTTATAACAATACTACTATAATTTTCAGAGGTTTAACTGTGACTCTATATTCTGTATTAAAAAGAAGCCCATAACTTTAGTTTCCAAGGGAAATAAAAGAAACAAATTTATGAAAAATAAAGTTTTCATAACTTTAATTTCCCATAATTTGGGATTAAAAGTTATGCTACCACTATCATACCAATATTCCAAATATTTTATTTTAAGCTGAGTTCAGCGTACAAAAATGTGTAAGGGGAGCACTCTTAGAACTTCGGAGCATGTTGTTCCATTTTTCATCCAGCATCAAAATGGCCAAGAGCAGTAGCAGAGAAAGCAAGATGCTGTGCTTTTGAACCATTTTGCACAAGGTTCCCTGCTTTATAGATAAATGACAGAGATCTGGGAGACTTCTAGATCTTTCACAGACTGGAAGGTGGTTTCCCAGTTCCGGGAGTGACACCACCTCTGTTCCATTTGGAGCAGTTTAGGCAGGAATGATAGCAACATTCTCTCTATAAGGCCAGCTCTCTGACAGGTGAAAATTAGCTGAAACTAGTCTAATTTGAACCTCAAAAATAGCCCTTGGAAAAGGATACAATGAATTAATACAGTGATTATTTTTATGAGAATTCCAGCTATTGTTAAAATAAGCTTTCTCTACTTCTTCCTATTTCCACTGCCCAGCTGGCAGTGGCTTTGCATAAGGGGTGAAACAGAATCCGCACTAGACCACACACTGTCAGGGGCAGGTACACGAGCAGGTAGAACATGAGCCAGGCCTTCATGAGTTGGTCAACCAGACTGGTTTGGTGAGGGTGACAACTATGAACATGGTAGTTATGGGCATGGTAAATGGTAGGGGAGGCAGTACAGACACTGGTAAAGAACACTAAGTTTGGAATCTGTGGAAATGAAGGAACTAGAGTCCATTCCTACTACTTTTCATTATGAATTATTGTGAAATCATATTTCTTCACTTCTAAAATGGCATCATTTTGAGGCCTGAGTACCTTACTCATTCACAGCACGGAGCAATGAGATAAAGGAAAGCTTTGTAAACTAGAAAGGCCCAGCAGGCACATTAGGGGACAAAGAACAATTATGTGAGAGCTAAACCCACCTGCGAAAAGATCCTGCCTAGCAGAAAATCGGCTTTGTAGAATAATTTGCTTATGAGGGTTCTATAAATATGAAAATATGTACAACATAGAGTAGATAGGATCAGGGAGAGAAAAGTAAGTAGGATTAGTTGTTTTGAGGCAGTCCATTTGCATGGTTCCAATACACTCTGAGTGCTGGGGCTAAAATCAATGTCTTTCCAATATGACCTCTTCAAATAGCCTCTGATAGGATCACTCAGTCAAACATAGATATTGATGTGTCTTTTTACTCTACTTACTGCTAAAAATAAAACTGCCTATTGTCCTCATCAATGAGAATGAGACCTTTTATACAAAACAAAAAGCCACATGCCTTTTACTGTTGAGCTTACATATTGATTATGAAAAGGCTTCTTTCAGTATTAAGACTGGATTGGACAGGTCTTCATTTTTTTAAAAATGTAGGAAAAGTAATTGTGGGGAATCAGTACATGTGTTGGATAAGGCCAGAACAGAAGTTTCAAATAAAAGGAACCTAAATATCATAGAACTTAAAAATTTATACTCATTGAAGGAAAATTAAAATATATGAAAGAAATATAAAACCACAGTTTGACTACCTCAGAGTTAGCTATTCATTAATGTTTTGACCTTTAACCTTCTAGACATTTGAGGAAAAGGATAAAAAAGAGAAGACGATTGCTCTGCCAGGGACTTTCCTCATAACTGTTCGAGAAGTGATTGACATGTCTCTGTTTTACAAAGTAGGGCACTGAGACACACAGAAGTCTTGTTTATAAACTGGTAAGTAGCAAAGTGGGATTCAGATTCAGATAAACTGATTTCAAAGTTCAAGGTTTTCTCTGAACCCGGAGTCATTGAAAAGAACGGTGCCCCCAGTGCCATCAGCAAGATGGCAGAATAGAAGCCACAGACTCTCCTTCATCCCATGGAGATACCAATTCAACAACCTTGCATGGACCAATCTCTCCGTGGGAAACCGAGAACCCAGTTAAAAGTCTCTTGTATCCCAGGCAAGTGCAAAACCAGACACATCAAAGCCAGTAGGAAAATTTGGGACACTTTGTCACATAGTTTTCCCCCTCCTGAGTTCAGTGCCATGTGACTGAGAGGAAACTTTGTTTTTATGCTGTTGAGGTTCTCACTTAATACCTGGAGCATACTTATAACCAGTGTTTTGAAATCTGCATTTGACAGATTGCTTTTCTCCATTTCATTTAGCTCTTTTTCTGGAGGTTTGATCTCTCCCTTCATTTGGGCCATATTTTTTGTCTCCTCATTTTGGCAGACTCCCTGTGTTTGTTTCTATGTATTAGGTAGAGCTGCTTTGACTCCTTGTCTTGGTAGTGTGGCCTCATGTAGTAGGTGTCCTGTAGGGTCCAGTGGTACAGTCTCCCCTATCACCCAAGCTGCTTACTCAAGACGCACCCTTTGTGTGGGCTGAGTACACCTTCCTCTACTAGTTGAGTCTTGGTTGCTGTTAACAGATCAATGAGAGGGATTTACCCAGGCCAGTTAGCTGCAAGGACTGGCTGTGATCACTTACCACCAACCTCTGCCCTCCAAGGAGGATCAGCCCTGCAGAGGCAGGGTGGTTGTTGATTTATTGATGATACCCATTCTGACAGGTGTGAGGTGATAGCCCATTGTGGTTTTAATTTGCATTTATCTGTCGATTAATGACATTGAGCATCTTTTCTTATGTCTCTTGGCCATCTATATGTCCTCTTTGGAGAGTAGTCTATTTAGGTCCCTTGACCGCTTTTTAATTGGACTGCTTTTTTTGTGTTGAGTTTTTCAAGTTTTTTATACATTTTTGATATTAACACTTTATCAGATGTAGATGTATCATTGGTGAATGTGTTCTCCCATCCAGTAGGTTGACTTTTCATTTTGTTGATAGTTTCCTTTACTGTGCAAAAACTTTTAAGTTTGATGTAGTCCCATTTGTTTATTTTTCCTTTCTTTCCCTTGCCTGAGGAAGATATGTCAGAAAAAAATACCACTATGAGAAATGTCTGAGATTTTATTGCCTGTGTTTTCTTCTAGGATTTTTATGGTTTCAAGTCTAACATTTAAGTCTTTAATCCATTTTCAGTTTATTCTGATGTATGGTGTAAGAAGGTGGTCTAATCTCACTTTTTTGCACATACCTCTCCAATTTGCCCAACACCATTTATTAAATAGATTGTTTTTACCCCATTGGATGTTCTGTCCTTGACTTCTTTGTCAAATATTAATTCATGATAAAGGCTTAGGTTTGTTTCTGGGCTCTCTATTCTGTCACATTGATCTATGCCTGTGTTTATGCCAGGACCATGCTGTTTTGCTTTACTATGGCCCTGTAGTATAGTCTAATATCAGGTAGCATGATTCCTCCAAGTTGTTCTTTTCCCCCCTCAAGATTGCTGTGGCTATTTGGGGTCTTCTGTGATTCTCCATAAATTTTTGGAATGCAGTTGTACCTCGGTACTTGTTGTTAAATTGTTCTGGAACTTGAGATGAGTGCTGAAACCAACAAGTACCTAAAACATTTTTCCCCATAAGAAATAATGTAATTAGAAATAATTTGTGAAAGTTCCCAAGAGCTTTCATGTTCTACTGGGCTAATATTAAGTAATGAGATTGCTTTATAATACAAAACCTTAAAACTAAAGAGACATGGATAAAAAAAGCAATTAATTACATAAAATAAAATAAAATTTAACCTTACCTTCACTGAGAGGACTTCCTGGCATAACAGAATGGTGACAAGGTAGAAGAGGAAGAGAAGAAGGGTTAATTGTTGGAAGAGGAGTCCTCTTCCAAGACAATTTCAGGTGCTTTCTCAGGGGTTTCTTCTGTTTTCTGTCTCCACATCACACTTAATTTGCTTTATGTCACATTCTCTCTCTTGAAAACTCACCATTTTTCACTGTGATACACTAGTAGAGGCTTAAGTTTTCAATCCCCACTAGTGTTCCCATACAATAGCAGAGTTAGACTGTCCATCACCTGTGCCCTAGCAATACCTTCTCTTGAGTGAGGTAGGTTCTACTAGGCATTTTCTTCCAGCACACACCAATCTTGTAGTTAAACACTTGTTGGGGGACAAAAAACTCAACCTCTACCTACTCCCTAAACATGGTGGCATAGCTTTTGGCAGCTTCCTTGTTGGCAGTGGCTGCCTCTCCATGCCTCACCACACGGGGAATGCCAGTTCTCTTTTTAAATGTATCAAACCATCCATGACTGACTTTAAACACTTCAGCGACCTCACCACTTATTCCAGGCTTGTCTTTTAACAGGTCAGCATGCAATTGCTTAGCTTTCTTTCCTGTTATTGCTCAGAAATGCTATTACCCACTAACTGTTTTTCATTAATTCAGATGTAAAGCAATTTTTTGAACTTCATCCAATGTCTGTGCATGTTGCTTACTCATAGACTTTACACCTTTAGCAACACTGGCTGCCTTAATCTTAGTCTCTTCCTTATTTCTCACTGTCGTTGTCTCAGCATCTTGAATATAAGAGTGATATCAAGTCACACATACACCACACTCACACTTAACTACAGTATCTTTTTTTCTTTTTTGATCATGGTTCTTATTAACTGCCTTTTAGGCTTAGTGGCATCACTCTTGCAAAAAGTTTTTTTTGCAACCCATAATTAGTACTTAAAATGAACAAAAGGACATGACAGTTACAATGAATATGCAGAGGTTCTGCACTGTTCATGAGCTACCATGAGACTGATGTGTCAACTTTTGTTTCATGGAGAGGGAGGAGCACCAAGTGCTGAGCAAGTGATGAGTGATGGTGATGAAGTATTTTCTCTTGTGAGGCAGCATCATGACTCATACAAGTTCTAGAAAGGGTGACCAGTCTTGAGCAAGTGCTGAAACTTTTTTTTTTTCATCAAAATGTGACAAGTATTGAGTTTCACAAGATCTTAAGCAGATGGATGCTGAAGTATGACTGTATTTGTTCTAGTTTTGTGAAATATGCCATTGGTATCTTGATAGGAATTGCATTGAATCTATAGATTGCTTTGAGTAGTATGAACATTTTAATTAAGTTAATTCTTCCTATCCATGAACACAGTATATGCTTCCACTTATTTGTATCTTCTTTAATTTCTTTCTCCAGTGTCTTATAATTTTCTGAGTATAGGTCTTTTACATCTTGGTTAAACTTATTTCCAGATACCTTTTTGGTTGCAAATGAAAATGGGATTGTTTTCTTAGTTTCTCCTTCTAATAGTTCATTATTGATGTATAAAAATACAACTGATTTCTGAATATTTATTTTGTATCTTACTATTTTATTGAATTCATTTATCAGATCTAGTATAGGGCTTTTTTTGGTGAAATCTTTATGGTTCTTTATATACAGTATCATATCATCTGTGAACAATGATAGTTTCACTTCCTCATTTCCAATTTGGATGCCTTTTATTTCTTTTTCTTGTGTGATAGCTATGGCTAGGATTTGCAGTACTATGTTGAATAAGAATGGTGAAAGCAGATAAAATGTTTCTGTACAGCACACAAGCAATCAATAGAATGAAAGACTAACCTGTGATTTGGAAAAAAAAAGTGAAAAACTAGATATCTCATAAGGGGTTAATATCCAAAATCTCAATAACAAAAAAAATCAAACAAGCCAATTTGAAAACAAGCAAAGAAGTTGATAAACATTTCTCTAAAATTAACATACAAATGCCAAATAAGCACACAAAAAGATGCCCAACATCACTAATTTTCAGGAAAATTATTATTTTAATTTTAACTGTAATAAAATATCACCCGACACCTGGTAGTATGGCAATTATCAAAAAGATAAAATAACATGCTTTGGCAAGATGTAGAAAAATCGAAACCCAAGTGCTCTATTGATACGAATGTAAAATAGCACAGTGTTATGGGAAAAGAGTAGTATGGAGGTTCCTCAAAAAATTAAAAATAAATGTGTCATATGATCCAACAATCCCCCCATCAGTATTTATCCAAAATAATTGAAATCGGGATTTCAAAATGATATTTGTACTCCCATGTTCACTGCAGCATTATTCACAAAAAACAAGTGGTGGAAGCAAGCTAAGTGCCCATGGACAGGTAAATGGATAAAGAAAATGTGATATGTATATACAATGGAGTATTATTCAGACATACAAAAGAAAAAATCCTGTCATGTGCAACAGCATAGATAAATCTTAAGGACATTAGACTAAGTAAAAGAAGCCATTCACAGAACAAATTCTGCATGATCTCACATATATGAGGTATCTAAGGTAGTCAAACTCATCAAAGCAGAAGACAAACTTGTGGTTTTGGGGAACTTAGAGGAAGGGAAATGGGCAGTTATTGTTAAAGAATATAAAGTTTCAATCATACAAGATGAAGATATTTTAGAGATCTATTGTAAATAGTATGCCTATAGTAAACAATACTTAATATAGACCAAAAATTTTTCTAAGAGAATGGATTTCATGTTATATATTTTTTATCATCATAATAATTTTAAAAACATTTTAAAAAAGAATGATGATGCTCTTCTCTTTACTCTGAATTCCTAAAACAATTATTCCATTCTTCCTCATGTCCCACTGTTGTTTTATTAAACCATTTTATACATACTGACTGAGCATTCTGTGTGTATTTTGTCTGTATCTCTCATATTACCTAGCACAGGGTTTTGAGCACAGAGGCATTCAACACATACTTTTTGCACAAATGCATTGATGGATTTGTAAAGGACAATTCTATTAAAATTTTCTAAATGTCAAAGACTAGTTAATGTTTACAACTCACTTGAAATATTGATTTTCAGAACTTTATATGTTACAAGTTCACCATGAATTAATACCAGGTAACATCATTATAGAGTCAAATAATTGAGAAAGACTTAATGGAAGATGTTAGTCTTCACTCATTCATGCATCAGATTTATTTAGGAACTACTGGATGACATAAGCTCACAGTCTAATTAGTAGCCAGACCATATAATAATACAAAAAGTGCAAAAAGACATCAATGTAAGTGGTTTGGGGTACAACAAGATCAGAGCAACTGACAGCTATCGATGCCATGGAGGGGAGGTCACTGAAAGCTTTACAAAAATATGAAGTTGTAAAGAAACAATACATGTTCACAGTGAGAGAAGGGCATCCTGGACAGAAGTAGCAGTGAGTACAAAGGTGAGAAAACATAAAAAGGCTTGGCCACTTAGGGAACTTGTAAAACTGCCCAGAAGGTCTGGAGTAGAGGACATAAGTAGGAGAGTAGCAGAGAACATGTGGCAAGTGGTCAAATTTTGCAAGACTTTAAGGTCCAAGTTAAAGAATTTAGTGGAAACACACCAACTTATATCAGAACTAGTCCTGTCCTCTCCAATCTCATTTGAATGCGACAACTAAAAACAACAACAAAAGATGTTGCTAATAGTTGATCTGTTGTCAAGAACAATGCATGTGAAAACTGCACCCATCTGTTAAATTCTAAGCAATGGATTTGGTCTCCTCAAGCAGAATTAACCTTGGCCACTTTTTATGTCTTTCATAGCACTTTTTACTATCTTACAATGTTTGTTGCATTTCACTTTATACTCTGTAAGCCGATTGCGCCATTGCCATTCTCCCCAACATTTTCAGCCCCTTGCTTGTCTCTGTATATACCACAGAAGTTGGGTTAATTGAATGGCACCAAATGGAACTGAGCTAAAGTATTATTATTTTTTTCATAAACTGTACAATTGTGATCTTTACTGAATGAATGCAGTCACAGTAAAGGTATCTTTCACAATATGGTTGACTTACATTAAACACACACAGGAAAGAACACCATGCTTGGTTACTGACACCTAACCCTTTGTTTTTCTTAGACTTGAGTCAGCAGAAATATGAAGCCTGTTAAGACTGTCTGTATTTCCAGCTTTTTGTGACCCTGTTTATTCATCCAGGTATCATGAACTTAGGCCCAGTTATAGTCTTTTGCAGCCTATGTATTTGTGCACCATTCACCTGCATGAAAGAGACACTCCCTGTTCTAAATAATCCATTTACAGAAATTTTGGAGGCACTGAAAGAAGTTATTTAGCATACACATTTTACATTTCTGTATAGAATGACCAATTGATTTGTTTCAAGGTAATCTTGGCTCTAACTGCTAATCCAGACAGGAAGTATCTAATCCTTACAGACTTACTGAAAAAAAAAAAAAAGGGGGGGGTATGTTTTCCTTTTGCTTGCCACTGATTCAATTATAAGATAAACCTCAAAGAAGTGTATGCCAAGCCACCAAAAGAGCTCAGTGTAAAAGAAAAAAAAAATTCCAAAAATTTTAAATGCTAAGAGAATACAACAGTTATATGAACTAAACCACAAATCATGCTTTAAAGGGGGATGTGAAAATGAGAAATAGGAAAGGACAAAGATTTTTAACTTTATTTCCTAGAATATTGATTTCACATTTTTGTAACTAATAACATCACACATTTCCGATTAGAAATACTTATGAGTTTTGTCCTACAACAGTTAAAAGTCATTTTAGATTTTTATAGTGCTGTATTCAAAAGGTATAAATTTGATACTTGAAAATCTACATAGCTAAAGATATTTAATTACATAGATATTTATGCTAAGGTCTTAATAATCATATCTATCACTTTTATGCCATTATTTTATTATTTGGTATGCAAATATGCTTAGTTAATTATGCTTTAGTTTCCTAAGGGAATTAATATGATATCTAAAAGTATTCAAAGCTAAAAATGCTTCGTAAGCTCTGGAGAAATTTGATCTACTAAAATCAGTGTCTTCATTCCTGATGCATTTTAGAAGGAATCAATGATTTCTTAAGTGAGGGTTATTTAAATAAGCGATTCAGGGAAGGTGAAGTACCAGGGGAGAGAGGTAGGTCTCAGATAATAGTTTCAGATTCCACAATGGCAAAGCATTTAGGAGAGACTTTCTTAAATCTCTGAGGCTTGTCCATTGTGCTAAATTATAAGAAAAGATGTACATGGATAGCATTTGAAAAATGATATGCTTCTTTCTATCATCATTTTTGTACCAGAAAACTCAATGTAATTTACTTTTTAATAGTGTACATTCTTTTACATCAAAGGCAAAATTACATACCTTCTCCAGTTTCTGTGTTTTGTGAAAAAAATATTATTTCTTATCACTCTCTTAAAATTTCCTATAATATATGCACTGTCATTATAATACACAGAAATTATTTTTAGAAAGGGGGAAAGAATGTATTATAAATCAAAGGAACCAAATAATATACAAAATAATAATTATTTTAAAATATTCTTTTTTCATCACTTTGGAAAAGATGTAATTTCTGTAATATTTTATTAGATAAATGCTTGAGAAGATTTGAAGTTCTTTTCTCTTTTGTTATACTTTTTTCCTTCTGTTTATATGAGAAATAGCTCAGTTATAGAAGCCTTCTAGTCTGTCAAAGGGGACTTAGTTCTCTTCCGATGAACTCTATATTGAACAAGACAAGGGAAACAAATGATGGGGTTGGAGCCAGATGGAAATGAAAGACGGGGTTGAAAGGTAGAGAATGGGAAGAACCAGTGACCCCCAGTTTAGCAGTCTGAAAAGAAGGGGAAATGTCTAGTCAAGGAACATGTATAAAAGACCCATGATAATGGACGACAGTGTGGGGACTGACTGAGGGAGCAAGGAGGAGGACAGGGCAGGAGAGAGCACTGGGGGCGGGGGGAGAATTGGGACAACTGTAACTCAACAACAATTTTTTAAAAAGAAACAAAAGGAAGGAAAAGCTAATGAAAATTGGTGTGACCAACTAAGATACAGACCACAAAAGGGATAAAGAGTCTGAAGAAGATAATGAGTTCAAAGGTAATGATAACCATACATTAAAAAAAAATTGAAAAAAAAAAAACTAGAGGGAAAATGTAAGTGCCTATGGTAACTCACTGAACCCTACCACAAACACCCTCTCCAAATGCTAGATGGAAGACCCATTTCAAAGTTGAGTTTTCCAATGCTGATCTGAAAAATGGACCTCAGTTCAGGGAAGCACATAACACCTTATAACTTAGATCATTCCCTGGGGTTGAAAGGTAAAGTATAATGTAACATACCCCATAGCCAGAGGATAAACCAGCTTGGGTTACCACTGCATTATTTGGCTGCCCTCATCAGAAACATAAACCGTCTCCACAAGTTTAAGATAAAACAGGAGAGGCCTGATCATTTGACTCAAACAAAACCATCTTAAGAGCAATTGCTATTTTCCCTCCTGATATGGCACATGACTCCTTGTCAAGCCCAGCTGCAGACTGTATCTATAAGGATTACAGTTGAGTTTTTTGAACCTGTCCTTTTCTCTTACACACACTCACTAATATAATCATCTTGTTTTTATTGAAACAACGTGATAAAAGTTGCATAAAACCTGCAAACAGTAACTACAAGTGGAGAATTCTGCCAAAAGCTGTACCACCCTGGGACAAGTCTTGAAAGGTAATAGCTTTGTGGGATTTGGCTGCCTGTTGATAATATTTCATGTAAGTTTCTACAGCCAAAAAGCAACACATCATTCACAGGATTTTTGCAGCTTTCCCCCACCCCGTATGTGAAAATACAATGGAAAAAAGTGTGCAATATAGCCGTCTAGTAAAACTTGGGGGATCATTTTTACTGACATGGCCATACATCTGTGAATATAAAAAAATAGACTTTGGCATTTTTATTCCTTATCATAATATTACCACCACTTATTTCCTTCCCTATGAATATTTTATACTCCACCCATTCTATGACCCAACCCAAAATCAATCTGCTCCAAGCAAACCCTGTGCGCTTATCTAAACAATGCAAGCAAGTATAAAAGATTAAGATAAAGCTCTTGCTAAAATCTGAGGATGTTAAAAAAATAAAACTAGTTAAAATTTTTTTCGACAATGTTTGTTTTAAATATTATTCTCCCAGAGGCACTGTAAGCATTGAAGATTTCAAGAAAGAAGCATTCCCTTGGGTAACATTTGATAAGCACAGAAACCATTTTTTTTTTTCCAGAAACCTATGCTGTGGATCAGCTACATACTAAAAAATTAAGGTAATTATTTGTAAGATTCAAACACAGAAGGTGATTTAGTTTTTGTTACAGTGCTAATTGCTTCAAATGTTTCTTGTCTAATTAATCAATTATTTAGTTGTTGAGCACCTATTATTATGTATTTTAGACCTGAACTAAAAGAATTATCAATGCAAATATATATTTACATGCACATACAATGTATATAAATGTATGTGAGTGTAGCTACATTATTTTAAATATGAAAATGTAAAAAAATGGGACCAAAGGATTATAACTAAATGTTCTAATATGCCCTGATTCACCTAAGAATTTTGATGTTTAAGATTCCCAGGGCAAATACAGACTTCAGAGAAAGGTATTTCTTTGTACAATGAAGTTGAGAGAGAAAAAGATGGATAATTCTACTAAAAGTGACTCAGATAACTGGATTGTGCATCCACTGTGGTCTTTCCAAATATTTGGTTAAAAAAATAAAAAACTCTTCAAAACACAAACCAGGCAAATAGTATTGATTTGGCCTCTTTCTCTCTGTGTTGACTAAGTCTGGTGCTACTTTATTGAGGTGTAATTGACGATGAAAAATTGTATGTATTAAAGGTATAGAACTTGATGATTTGAAATGTATATACATTGTGAAATATTCATGACAATTAAGCCCTTTTTGTCTTTTGTGCTGTGTTTACAGTTTGGATTACTTTTACCATGTATAGGCATTATCTATTTAAAATAAATATATAACACTTAAATAAAAATGATTTGCTTATCAAAGATAATAATAATAATAAAACAACTTTAGTCAGTCTTATGAACTGGAGTGGATCACTGCTTACAATGAGTTAGTTGACTAACTCCATTTACCCACATGCCCACTCTGGCCCTTTAAGCCGCAGTTGTGCAAAGCCTCTTGCGGTATCACCAGTTACAGTCAGGAAGGGGCCACTTGGAGTTCAATATGGAAATGAGACCAGAGCTGGAGTGGGAGCTTGTGGAGTTTTACACAATGTCAGTCCACCCTTTCCCTGTGGAATAGGAATTGTTGGCAAAGTAGACATCCTCTCATAGAATAATCTCAGCTTTCTCTTTGAAAAACATACAAAAAAGAAAGAGAACATTCTAACATGCAACCATGAGGAATGAGCATTAGGATCCTGTGTAGAGGGATAAAAATCTGTATCTTGAACAGGATTACTGATTGCCCTCCACATGTCTGTCGAAACTAGTAATTAGATGATCCTTTTCTTCATTTTTGTCTAGTGATATTTGAAAGCCTATGGCCTTCACTGCACTATATTAAGTAACCAGTAAAAAGCAAAGCTGAATGGAATGTCCCAAAGTTATCCAGTAAGTTCATCCTAAGAAAATAAATAAGCAGAATAATTCAAGTAAAAAAATTCCATTACCACTCTTTTATTCTAATTATTAAGTTTATTTTGGCTACATTATCCTCACATCCATTGTATCAGAATCAAAATATACCAAAATAACTGTACTGAGTTATATTTTTACTATGAATAATAAAATGCAATTGTCTGTCTGTATTGGCAAACATTTTAAAGCTATTTTAATAAATGACCTAACCTTGCAGCTCCCTAATCTGCAAACCAAACAACTTCAATCACCTCAAAAGTTGTGCCAAATAAGGCTAAGAAATAATGCTGAGGCAATCTGAGGTTCCACAAACCCTTCAAGGATTTGTTAGTGCCTTTTCATCAGCATTTGCCTATTAGAGTTACTGTTATCCCTCTAAAATGCTAGCATTCAACTGAAAGTCTAAGAGAGAATTTTCATAAAATTTCTTTGGGAATGTCTTATAATATTTGTATATTATCAATTGCAGAATAAAACAGGATTTTGACATTGACATCTGTGTGGCATTGCTGAGGTTTCTATTCTGTAATCACAAATTCTACTGCACACCGAGGAAAGTGAAGTGTGCATTTTGCACTAGTTTCACAGGAAGCTCACTCTTTTCAATAATGTAGGGGCACTGACAGTAGCTTTCTTCAGGAATGGGAGTATTGCGCTAAAAAAAGAATCTGATACCCTGAGACTAACACCGAAAAATACCTGGTTCGCTCTGGAGTGTGTCACCCAGCTGTCAAGGAAAAAGAGATTTCCTTGAACCCCACATGTCTAGCTTGCTTGCTCTCGCTTCTCTGACAATATTATTTTTCACCATCTTGCCTAATGCAATATAGCACTGGAAGAGGATTCCAGGATCTGGGCTGTACACACAAGGGAAAGTAGTGGGAACCCTATAAGATTAAGAAATATCACATAGTATGTTTTACATTACTCAGTTCTTCATCTTCTCCTTTCTCATACTTATCCTCCATCCAACCAAAAACATAATCCTCGTTAATGCAATTCTATGCTCCACTGTTTAAAATCTGCTGATGGCAACACACTGCCTGCGAGACAAGCACAAATGCAGAGGCCACACAAGCCCAACTATTACCTGGTTGCTAATTGTTTCCTCCATCTTTCACTTTATAATCTGCAAACACCAGATTACTATAGTCCCTCAATGCACATTATGATGAATCATGCAAGCTGTTTGTCCATAATAAATGTTTCCTCTGCCTGCAATCTTACAAACCTTGACCTTGCTAAGCCATACTTAAGACTTGGCTCTTAAAAATCTCCTTCAGAAAGCTACCTATCAACCCATGAATGGCCCTTGAGCTCCTCAGACTGAACAATGGACCTTTTTTGTTGATTCCATAGCATCCTCTGCTGTCTTCCATTAAAGAATGTATCATAGTGAGTTTTCTTCCTCTTTCCTTCTTAGGGAGCTGTGAACTCCTCGAGGTCAAGGACAAAGGTATCCACCAATAGTTTATTCATCTCTATGCTGCCAACCACTCTCCAGGATGGAAATGTGGGGAGAGAGAGAGAGAGAAAGACAAAGATAACAGAAATGTCTGGAGAGAGAACTGTGACACCAGGGCGATTCTAGAACAGAGCAACTTGCTTAAAATAAAACAGACTTCATTACAGGAGATTGTCTAGTATATGTCACTGTCACTTTTAATCTGAAAGAATAAAATGAACACAGCATTCAGTTAATGTTCATGAGGTAGCTTCCTGGTGAATGATAAATATTATCTCTGCTTCCATAATATGCTGTTTCCTTCTCCAATCATTTTCTTACCTCACATGCCTGTCCACACTCTGTAGGCCCATTTAGACCTAATTCTTGAAGCCTGGGCAAAGTCCCATTGTCTCCATGATACCTTCTCCAATTACTCCAGGAAACATTATTTTTATCATCTCTGAAACTCTAGAACACTGACCCTTTACTTTCACCAGTCATAAATATTTTAAGGCTGTCTTTCCTTCATGCTTGTTGGATCTCAAGAAACATTGTCTGATTAACATGTTGATAATTGTGTTGTGGCTAAACCACTGACACTTGAGCATTACTAACCTCTAACCTCTAATAATAATGACATACACATTAAAAAGTACATCCAGAATCTCTCTTATCCCCACAACAATTCTATTGGGATATCTTTCTTTTTACTATCCCTGTTGCTTATATTCACCTTTTAATCCATCCTTGGCAATGCCAATATGTCTTCCCAAAATACAATTTATAATGGCATGCATCTTTTTTTAATATTGCCTAAACATTTTGAATTTAACTTCTAAAACATTTAACATTTACTAATCCATAGATTCATATATTATATAAATATGTGGGTATAAGGACAACATAATACAGTGCACTGCAGGGTGGGGCAAAAGTAAGCTTACAGTTTGAGTATGAGAAACAATTTATTCTTATATTATTATTTATTAATTATTGTGTTATTTTCCATAAAAACTGTAAACCTGCTTTTACCCCACCCTGTATATGTAATATAACCATTACAATTCTAAGTAAAGCATTCCATTTTCAACCTACATTTATAGCATAATCTTTTCCTCACTGTCTTTGCCTCACCCCACCCTGCTATCCAATTATACTGAATTATCTGCTGTCACCTGAATATGATATTTCCTTTCCATGCCTTTGTTTATCTTGACCCCTTCTTTATTGATGGCATCCTATTCCTCCTTCATGCTCAACTCAATTGTCACCTACTCAACTTTCAAGACTAAAATATAATGTAAACTTGGAGGTCTCCCAATCATAGCAATGTGCTTCTGCAGTACTGTGCATTTGTGGAATAGTTGCATTTTATTAACTTACTTCTTCCTGTGCCTATTGAATTTATCGTTGTATCCTAACATAGTACATGGAAGGATCAGAAATCCATAAATTATAGGAAGATGGCACAGCAGGAGCTGTTATGTGCATTTAACGGATGAAGCACATTCCAAAGTGAGAATGGCTTGCTCAGGGCTACAGAAAAACTCCTTCAGGATATTGCAGACCTATATGAGCACATACGTAAGAAAGCTGTCTTCCCAATCGTTCCCACCTTTCCCATGATGTGTGATAGGAGCTGCGGAACGACAAAGTTGGGGGGTGGAACTAAGTATTTAAAAAGAATACCAGGGCAAATTTAGAGACTGAATTATGAATACTTAAATTTTTATGACCACAATTGGGACAGTTATTTCACATTTCTTTTTAATCTTCCATCACTCTTATGTACCTCCTCACTCTCCAGAACTGACTTTTCTTACTTTAATAAAAAAGTAGAAGTAGCTACAACAGAGCCTTACTGCAAATAAAATGGATGGACAAACAGACATATGATAAGGGAGTAAGGGCGATCTTACTTTGGCATCTGGGACTCCAGTGATTACAAGGACTTAAAATCTCAACTTGGTCAACAAGAGGTCAGCCTCACTTTCGGTCCTTACTGTGTCCCTCCCAGATAATGTTCCCAGAGACAGAACGAGACCTCAGATACACTCATGTCTTGGATCATCTCCACTAGTTCTCTGGACTGATGTTTATAAAACCAGAAAGAATAAATAATGATAGAAAAGAGACATGAAAGAATAAGTGAGACTTACTAGCGAGTAAAAGAAGATGCAGCATATCATTTTCCTGTCATGGAGAGGTAAACTTCTTGGGACATATTTCATAACTAATTGGATATTCTGTTGCCACGTGATGGAAAAAGCAGCTCTTTATTTCTTAGATTTCTTTAGGGTAATGCATACTTTTTCACAGTTAAGATTTGCTCTCAGTGCCTGTAAGGTGATAAGCACTATTGAAGCTTAGGGGAGATTCTGGCTGACATGACATCCTTTCCAGTAGTTAAGCTCACTTAGAGCTACACTTTATATAGTACAGAACACACCTCAACAATTGCACTTGCTTATATGCCTGTCTACTCCCTGAAACTGTGAGTTTGTGTATATTCCCAATACCTAGCATACTGCTAAACACATAGTAGATACTCAATGCTGAGTGAATATATACCTGAACGATTTTGCTTGTTCTAGAAACTGGATGACACTTCAACTCAGAATGAAATAGAATGCACCACATTTTAACGAAAGGTACCAATTTGAGATCACTACATCACTGATATCGTTTGCATACTACCTCATAGGACAAACACAACTTTCAGCAGTGCTGGAAACCTAGTACTAAAAATGTTTAAATTCATTTTTTAATATGAGATCTAATAGAGAATTAAAATTTCAGTACAAACTCCTATGTTATTGACTTGATTCTTTTTAAAAACCTCAGAAAAGCACAATTTGAATAATTACTTTCAGATGCTGCTACTAAGTAGATGTAATTCCCATCTACAAGATTCACTGTATTGTTCATCAGACATCTCTTCAGAAAAATGCATTATTATTTCTTCAGCGTATTTCAACATTAAAAGATTTATAATTGTGGTCTGGAATACTAGCAGTGTAGGAAGAAGGACAAATTGTTTCCTGTATAATTTTTTCCTTTTAATCCTGGTTCATTTATAACTTTTTGATGTAGTTTTAAGGTGACATTGCCAGATCTAAGCATCTTCATATAAAATGAGAACTTACTTTAATCAAGGTGAAAGCAGAAGGAAATGACTTTCCCTTAAGTCATTGCTTCTTTCTTTGGTGATTGAATGGTTTCCACTTCCCATGGGACAGGCCATGCAACACATGACATTTATCCTCAGCTTCTTCCATCTCTGAGAGCCTTGTAAGGTTCTGCTTGTGGATATATTTGGTTTGTTTATTATGAAGAGGACATAGCTCAAAGGAAAAAAAAAAGCTTATTTATCATTTTTTGCCTGATCTTTTGTGGATCAAGCTAGTCCCCGCTATTTAGAGCAAGTCCAAATATTTAGCCTTACCAAACACCGGGTTTCTAATATTTTCATTGAGAGTTTAATGTTGCCTAACTTTGTTTTGCTATCACTTAAGGGTCCAGTCAAAGGAAATCCATAATTCTTTTAGATTTAAGACATAAGGCTTAGAGAAAAAGGTATTTGCAATTATTTCTATCTTGCAAAAAATGTAAATTCTAATTTTGCATCGACTTCCAACATGCAGGGAAATTCACCGTTTTATTGGGTATTGTTCTCTCAGTCAATAGGATTGTGCCCGCCTAGGGAATACAAAGTAGGTATTACTGAGGAGCCCAAGTGATTACCCCCTATGAAGAAATTCCCAGGCCTCTTCTCTCACTCAGAGTCTGTTCACCAACCTGTTGATTCAGCTGGGCTCTTTAAATACCTAAATCCGATAGATTTCTGCATGTCAATAAGGTTTTGGCTTTTTAGTTAAGAGAAGCCTGAGTATGAAGTAGGAAAAAATGTGGAGGCTGGCATAGGGACCTCTGTTTCCATTCTTTTCATTATAGTGAGATATTTTTGTGGTTTACAAGAAATGTCAAACCCCTGATCTGGCAGATTATTTGCCATTCTAGATTGATTTTGTATCCATTTATTTGACACATAAATAGTCATTTATATAGATTCTACTTTTCCAACACTTAAACATTATTCTTTAATCAAATTTAGGGATCTGCCATAGTCTTCCCATCATTTTTGTTTGGGTGGTATTGCTTGGTTAGTCAAGTTTTTCTTCTCTGCCCTCTTTTCTTTCAAACTCTCTCTGCTACGCAGGCATCCCAACTTACTTCATTCCCTTAATTGTAAAGGAAGAACTTTGGTTATCCCAGGGTGTGGATGGATGAGGGTATGAGTAAGCCAGAAGAGTTTTCATGTTAAGTTCACAGAGTCCAGAGAATAAATAGAGATAAATTTCCCACAGTCACTCTCTACATGTGCAAATATTTAAGTTACAGGTGGTATTTACAGAATTTATAACCGAAGGCAGATCCCCAAGTTTCCTACATGCAGACTTTGCCATGTTTAATGGTTTAGGAATGCATGCTTGTCCAGTTAGTTAATTGGTTAGCATATGCAAAACTAATATCTTGCCTAGTGAAAGTTAGGAAGTAAACACATCTCAGAGGAGTAAGCACTAACTGATGTCAGGAAAACCTGGGCAAAATTCCCAGTTCTGTCAACAATTAGATTTTTAAGTATGAGCAAGTTTAGCACTTTAACATTCTGGGCTTTACTTTTCTCTTCTTTAAAGAAGGAAATAGTTCTGGTCTCTTAGATGGGAGAGAAATCTAGAAATGACACCGATCAATACATTGATAGGGGCGACTGTGCTGGCCAGGCTAACAGGGCAGGCATTCTGCCCCTGAGGCTCCATATGGATCCTGAAACTTGGTTGGTGGAAACAACTTTCCAGTTTAGAAAACCACTCTTTAAAGATTACAGTACTGCTTTTAAAAGCTGCTATGAAGTATAATTAAGAAAATAGACACAATATGGTGTACTTCAGATAGTGGGCTCTCTATTAATGTTCACTTTTCATGTTCATGATGTTAAAAACTACAATCATAATAAGAAGCTGTGATGCAAACCTATGGGTCATAATTGAATGTGATGAAGCTAATACCTGGGAGCAGGACACTGGTCTGATCACCAAAGTCTGGAGTTTGGCCCCAGCATGTTGGTTTACTGAACACAACATTTGTCACTACTAAGGGATGAGTCACAACCATCAAACTTACAAAGAATAAACTTAACAATTTACAGTGAGAAGTGTAGTTGTCACACACAATAATCTCAGTATTCACAACTGAATTCATCAAAACAAATCAGATCAAACTGAAGTTCATAAGGGAGCAGAAACAGAACCACAGTAGAATGATGGCTGGTCCTTAAGGTGAGGGTTACCGAAATTCATTAAGCTGATGAATCCACAGCCACCACCATAATTAATTTACCATATGGGCAGGACAAGATATTACACAGGGGAGCCAGAACTTTCTACCTCCTAGGCACTGCTGGTGACACACAATCCAAGAGTCTTTCTAATTTTTCTCCTCTCTTTCTATTTCCCAGGTTGGCCAGGTCCCTTGCATTGCTATTCAGTCTCTCTTCCTTTTTTTTGTTTATCCTTCCTTTCCTTTTGTTTTCCTCTCCATTTTTTTAGGCAGCATAAAGTACATTTCAATAGCTTACAACCTGTAAATGATAACCAAGCCCTTCTTCTTCAATCCCGTTCAATGACCTTCCTTGGCTACTCCAAATTCACATATTGACGTTGGGAGTTGTATTTACAGTTGACTGATCTCATTAAATGTACAATGATCTTGGCAGATTTGTTTCTTACAAGTAATATTAACTTAATATTTTGGAGGTGACATGCTTTACTCCCACTATGTATATTAGGAAAATACTCCTTAATAAGTCAATTAAATGCATAATGCATTTGAAGTCTACCATCCCCACAGAAATGAGTGACTGACATGTAATAACTTTTTCTGGGAAAAGGCTTCAGAGTCAAAACTCAGACACTAGAAACCTAGGTCCTCTGCACCTGCCAATGCCCCAATATCCCCCAGTTTCATGACCTGGTCAGCAAGTGATGGCAGCTCCCAGGTCTGAGGGTGACTAGACTCCGCACTGCGAAAAAGAACAGGACTGGATGGCAGGCTTCCAACCAGGGACTCCTCTCCTTGCTTCCCTTTTCACTGTCCTTTATGATGCCCAGTCAGAATTTTTATTTTTCCTTGTCCACTGTGGCCTAGTCTAGAGATTGCTATATAGAATGCTTTAATTTCTTCTAAAGTGATTTTATTTGAGTAATATCAGCATCTACCTCTACGTGATTGTTATGGGAGGAGGGGAGTGGGAACAATATAATACGCGGACATTATTTAGAGGTGCCTGACAAATATTAAGTGTCCAATAATCCTTTCCTTCCCTCAAACACTAAACAATAAGCAACATGAAAGCGATATAACATTCCCAGCACTTAACACAGTGTCCAGAAGGTGGTCGGTAGTCAAAAATAGTGGTTGAATGAATGAATGAATGAATGAACAATGAAAGGGAAAGAGGAATCAAAACACCCTTTCATGGGGCTTCCTCCTCCTTTAAAAAAACTGAAGAGTCCCAGTGCCTTTCATCCTTTCCTGCCAGAGAGCCCCAAAGGTGAAGGGCAGGCACAGCCTGCAAAACCATGACCTAGCCCGACTCTGTGAGCTCTAGCACAAAAGGTTTTGTTTTTCTTATGTTAAATTCTTACAAATATTTTAACACAAAAACTATGTTTTCAACTATTCCATAACCCCATAGCCTTACTGATATCTTTCTTCATCGTTATTCATAACCTCTGGCATCAAACCTTCACTCCAAGGGTTTGGAATACTTACGGCAGTGGCAGGCCTTTAGAATCCAGGTCTTTTGAAATCTCAATATAATGGAATTGGGATCTTCTGGCAATTTTATCTGGACAGTTATACAGACTGTTAAAGCTCATCAGAATGAATATGGTGCCTATAAACTGGAACTCAATGAAAATCATACAAAAAAAGGTACATATGTTGTATTTAATCCTCAAAATCACCTTATGGGAAAACCAGACATACCATTTAATAAATACTCTGCATTATTCTGTGCATGGGGCTTACAGTAACTTACATTTTTTTAAATGATAATTTTATATTACAGCCCTCCTTCAGGGCATGAGCACAAATACATCCAGGTAATTACTGTGGAAGAAATTAAGCAAACACCAGATCATATGTGCAGAATACTGGTATTCAGACTCTGACCCAGGAACTAAGGTATTGAATCAGCACAGCTGTGGCCTATTTTTAAGAACTATAACCTAGCAGGCATTTAGAATCCAGATCTTTTGAAGTCTCAAGCATCAACCATCTTACTTTGTAAGGCATCAGTATAATCGATATTTCTATTACTCAGCCCTGTACTGGGATCCTCAGTTACACCTGTCAGAGACAGGGAACGTAACAAAGCCAAGGCTGGGTTACAGACACCACTGTGGGGAGTCACAGCCCCTTATCTGAGAAAGAAACCAAATATTACAGAGCCACTCGAGGGTAAGTCGGACTTCCGAAATTAGCAGGTGAACATCTGAAAAGTCCAGCGATTGTTCTCTACCATCTGTCAACAAAAACCACTTTCTTTTCTGTTTTTCATGTCTTCAATTTTCAAAAAAAGATTAGTTTAAGATTACAGGAGGCAGTGAGTTTTAATTAAAGTAGATTGAATAGATTAGTAGACTGGAAATTGGAGCAGAGCACTGATGTTTAATAAAGTCAATTACTCCTAATATTTTCTTGTAGTTCCATGAATTTATACTATTCTATGGCTAAGCCCTATTTTTATTATCTTGTATTTTTAATGTAGTATATGCATTTACAAATACATTTTATGGATTTCTCCTATAATTACAGCCACTTAAATGATTTTGTTAGAAGTATTTATTAAAAATATTGTATGTATCTAATCCTTGATAGCACATTGCTATTAACAAAAGTTAATAATACTGAGGAAGGTTTTTCAACAATTTACATTTCTTGCTTAAATCAATGTTTTCTGGACTCTAGTTCTATGTTAATTGTCCATAAATAAAGTGGGGCAAAAGTAGGTTTACAGTTGGTTGTATGGAAAATAATACAATAATTAATAAATAATAATTCTGTCTCACATACTCACAACTGTAAACCTACTTTTGCCCAATCCTGTATTAGCACTTTCTAATGCTAATAAGAATTAGTAAGTTCTAATAGGTTCCCTTCTAATGCTAAGTAGTTATGTTATCATTAGTTTCTTGGCTACCTGTCCAGTAAAATACGTAAAACAACATTAGTTTTCTACAGCATAAACTTTATTTCACAGTTCTTTTATTCAGGCTTAAGCTAAGGTGAGCTCAACTGAGTCCTCTCTTCAGGGTCCTGAAGGCCTAAAGCCATGGAGCTGACCTGCTGGGCTTTCATTTGGATGCCCAGGGAAGAATCCACTCTCCTGGGTTATCATTGGAAGAATTCAGCTGCTTGTGGCAGTGGGTCAGAGGTTCCCATTTCCTGGCTGGCAGTTAGCTGGGGTCCCATTTTGGTTCCTAGACAGTATTTTATTCCTCATCACTTAACTTGCCCCTACCCCATCTTCAAGCCAACAAAGGCACATCAAATCCTTCCTAGGCTTAAAATCTGATTTCCTTCTGCCTTCCTCTTCTGACACCAACTGGGGAAAGCTGCCTGCTTTTAACATCTCACATGACAACCTCCCCTTCTTCAGGTCAACTCTGTCCTACAAGGTAACACAACCATGGGGTCCATACCATAATCACAGGCTCTGGGTGTTCAGGGATGTGAAACCTTGGGGGCCTTCTTGGGAATTCTGCATACTACATTAACTGAAATGATTGCCTCAATTTATTTATTGAAATGATTGAAACATGGCAGCAAACGTTGACAGTGCAGGCCAAAGAGCAGCCACCCTGATCTGGGCAGGACTGAGAACTCTAGACCAAAAAGAAACCCAGGAAACACCCTGATATGTGACCATTTGAAAATAATAGCCAGAAGGATTTACAATTCTTTTGGAGACTTTTGGAATACATAGTTATAAAGTGATAAGAGCACAGCAAACTAAATAAGCCAGAAAAGGAAGGAAAATATCCGCAGCTAAAACAAAGAAATTTTACAGGAAATGAAATGCAATCAGAGTGCAATATCTGGCTGAGCAATAATCCTCACAATCACATTAGGCAGTTATCAAGTAGTGATTTACCCGAATTATGGTCAGTTTTTATTGGACAAGTGGAAGAAGGAAAAAGAGCATGTATGA
Source organism: Anoura caudifer (assembly GCA_004027475.1). Classification (NCBI taxonomy): domain Eukaryota; kingdom Metazoa; phylum Chordata; class Mammalia; order Chiroptera; family Phyllostomidae; genus Anoura; species Anoura caudifer. The sequence continues at coordinate 36,835 of PVKU01006788.1, forward strand.
TATAACACTGCTAAAATTTAGTCTTGCATAATGTAAGGTAAACAGAAATTGGTAAATAAAGATATATGTGTAATTTAAAAATATAAAAGAATTTGAGTAGCTGGTGATGAGAGAGCTTTTCCTTTTATTTATAAAAGTTGTAGTATTTTGAATCTTAAAGCTACATAGATTTAAATATATATATTATTAAAAAGGAAGATAGTATTTATGCAAACATTTCATATTTTAACAATTAGTCAAATATATTTCACTTATAAACAAAGAGATGAGTTTTTATACTCTATTTTTAAAGAACTGCATTAGCTTTAGCAAATCTTTTCATTTAAATTTTTTTTGCTGTTATTAATGATTAAAGTAATTTTAAATCACCTCTACAGAACACCTTTTTTTATGTGTCTTGCTTCACTACAAACATGTCAGCTTACAGAGAATTAGATAAAGGAGGTGAGATTAAAACTGTATTGAACTTGTTGAAGAAGCAGACTCTACAGAGGGCCAGTCCTGTAGAATTATTACCAAACCTTCAGAACAAAGAAAGAAGCCCTTTTAGGCTCCATATTTTAAGTAGGCTGCTTCAGGAGTTACACACACTTTGAGCACTAAATTCCACTTTAGCCATCCCTGAGTCAGGTTCTACAAATAACAAATACAGGGGTTCTTTAACCCATACTTGTCTAGCATGAACAAATGCCCACTCAAAGAGAATCCCACGTGTGGCTTCTTTATACCTGTGTATATGCAAAGAATGAGAATAGATTCAGTTTGAGATGTATCAGACGCTACTTCTGCCTCACCAAGTAACTGATGACAGACCTCAACATTTTCCTGCTGAAAAAATAATTCTACTTGCATCTCAATCTTCTTTGTTGTTCTGCGGTCTTCTCACACATGCTGCAGGTCTGCATTTGTATGATTGCAGACTGCTTCACAACCCCATACTGGTCAAAGTCACTACCTCTGGAAATGACCACTTCATGATATGGATTCCCATTTCTCTAATCTTAGTGCTTCATGCAGCCTTTTCAAAGCTCTGTCTATTCTTTGGAATCATGTTGTCGTGGGATTGTGGTGTTTCTTGTATGTATCACCAGTAAGCATTACCTAAGCGAAGTGACTTAGGATGTAATAGAAGAGATGAAATGCTAATGTCCTACGTCACTATGCTTATAATTATATGCAGCCAATTTATATTAAATATTTAATTTAATAAGTGTATACCAAGGAGCTCTTTTATATTAGGCTCTGTAATGATGAATAAACTCTAATCTCTGACCTCAACAAGCATGGAGCTGAGAGGAGAACAGCAATCAAGGAGGCAGTTTTAATACAGCTTCTCATGCACTGTGACACATAGGGCCAAGCAAGCTTGGGTAGCACCTCAGAGAAACACTGAATCCAGACATAAGAGGGTCTGGGAAACGGCTTTCAGAAGAGCTCAAACTGATTCTGATGATCATTTCAAACAATAAGTATTCCTTGCCTTAGGAAACCAACGTCCACTTTGTTTCTGTCTAGCTTCTCATCCTCTCCCAAAGATTGCACTGAACTCCCAATTCACAAACTTTTCCACCTTCCCTCCTGGCATGACATTTCATTAGCACCTACATTCTCAGAGGGTTTGTGAAGAGATTGTTCACTACAGGGAATGCCCATGTTCTCGGTATCAAATGTAAAGATTCATGTCACCGAACCCAGCATCTGCGGGCCATTCCAAACCATCATTTGAAACAAACCAACTTTCCCTTTCTTACTTAGTGCAACACTGTAGACTTGCTTTCTTATGTTTGCTCTTCTGTTCTCAGTGGTAGGGAGGTGATGCAACTGAGCAGAAGATCTCATTTTCATCCCCTACCTTTAGTCCCTATAAAAAAAGAATGGCATCTTCACAATTTTTATCACAAAACCTCTTGTTCCACATGAGCAAATCAATTTTTAAAATGACTACATATTTTAGAGGTATGTGGAAACAGAAAACATTTACACTATAAGCTATAAAATACCAGAAATTCCATTGAAGCAGTATATTGTGTGTGTGAATACTTGTTTTCCTAAGGTTGAGTATTCTGCTAACTGGTGCCTGTCAAAAGAATTTGGCATAGCTTACCAGAAGAAGAAGAAAAACAGAACTAGAAAAGTTATATGTAGCTCCAACCCAGCACAAGAAATAACAGGGAATCATGTAGGAATCAAAAAATAACGGAGAGAAAAATGGAGGCAGCTGATTACCTTACCTACACTCTGCTGATAAATGCAATGATGCTGGGAAGTGCTCACAATTGTCCTACCTAAATAAACTTGATCTCAAAAAACCTGGGCTGGCACAGGTCATGAAGCAGTGCGTGGGGATGCTGTGCCCCACAGCATGTGCTAGGTCCACAGCCAGAGAGATGGCTTTGGGGACAGGGCAGGGGCAAGTATGGCCTCTGCTTCATTGAACTGCCCAGGCATTGCCCAGGTGGCTGGCACCAGGAAGATCTGAACTTTGAAACATACCTTTGACTGCCCATAGAAAACTGTTACAACGGCTGCAATACAGAAATATCCAAACCCTATGAACCCAAGTGTATATTGGACAGACACATACATGCCTCTGGAAAACTGCACAACCATAGACTTCTCAGCACAGAGCGGGGGCTGCCTTCCATTATGAAATATCTTATCAGTGCAGCAAGACTCAGAACATGTCTGCAAGAATATTCTGTAGTTGATCCTGCAGAGAAAACAATGGAACTTAAATCCACTAATAACTCCATTTACAAATGTGTTTTCAGTAGGTGAGAGATTTATACACAACCCACATCCTCAGGAACCATAAAAAACTGCTTTGACTCAAAAAGCCATCATCATTGCAAGTCAGTCTCAGTGGTTATCTCGAAGGACCGATGGCAACTACCGTATCTTCAAATGCTACTAAAGGCTGAGCAACAATGTAATGAGTGATACAGAAATTAAATGCTGAGATTTAAGAACTGAGGGCTTCAACAAGAGGGAACAAGCAGCATTTGCAGAGAAATAATGATGAAAGCTGAAATAAATGATGCTCTCTGCTAGCTGGCAATATATGTATTTGTTATTTAAAAAATACAACTATATTTTAGGTGGAATTTTTTTTAATAAGGTGAAGAAAGGCTATGAGACTTTTGAGCAAAACAAAGAGGTACAGGGTCTTTAAATAACAGGGATCGTCCAATAAAATAAAATAAAGAAACTTGATCTCATTTATGATTTAAGTTAAAAATTACCACCACCCCCCACCGTAGTACCTCATACTCAAATGCATAGAAAATTTAAACTGGAAGGAGCAAAATCTCTAAAGCTTTAGCTTGGTATACATCAAAGAACTTAAATTCTTAATGGCATGGTAGCTAAAAGGAAGCGCTCCTTTTGATAGGCTTATGTAACTCTCAAGAGGACTTAGTTGCAAGGGATCATATCCTCGTGGTGATGTTGAGGAACTAGGAAGAGCAACCAGGGCAGCATTCCAGAGCAGGACACATGGGGCAATGGCAATTCCCTAGAGATGAGAGAAAACAGGAGAGAACAGAAATAGGGTGCAGGTATTTTTTTTGAAGAGTCTGAGCCTGACTTTGGCCGAGGACAAAACCAAACAACCTCTCCAGGATGCTTATACAGTATAAAGGAAATAGGTCCATGGCCAGGGAAAGAAGAACCTGTGATAGATACCAGACGACTACACACACACATACACACACTGCACTAATTTTACAGAAAGTCTTAGAATGGGAGAAATTAATTAATACAAGGCAGTTTTAGGCTACTCTAGAGCTATTCTGCTATGGAATTTAAATGGAAAGTTAAGAACCTGGAAGTAGGTTAATTATAATATCTTGTGGCAAAGAAGGAGTACAAAGCCATAACAAAAAGAATATTCATTTTGCAAATTATCTAAGATAAATGGGTTATGCACCATTCAAGAATATTTTGCTAGGTATATATAGGTCCTTCCCAATAATGAGAATGCTCTGAGCCAGTGGCACCAAACTCCAGGGGTGCTGGTAAAAATTATGACCTGTTGGTTCTAAGGAGCAGATGCGATTGGAGATTCCTACCACTGATGTTTGAAAGGGCTCTAAATTCTTAGAAGGGGCCTTTCCCCTAATGCAATGTTTTGGAAAATGCTTTTTTCATTGCCTTGCCCTATTGACAACTTTTAAAGGAATACTCTGTCTAAACCTCTTTTGATATCATATACCCCTTTAAAAAAATCTCCTAGTACCATGTGTCTCTTTTATTGTGCTTATTACAGCTGAAATTTTGCATTTGTGTGATTTCTTAAAAAATTAGTATCTTCCTCTCCCAATAAACTCTAATCTTAGATGAGGGAAATGCTTATTTTCAGTAGTTAGTATATTTCAGAGTGCACTCACATTTATTATTTGTTCAATAACTATTAATAAATAATAATATATAAAATAATAGAAGAATGAATAAATACCAATAAATGAATAAAGGAGTGAGTTAGTGAGTGAATGATCTTCTCAAGTCATATGTCTTAAGTAGATTAAAAATCTGTTCTTCTGCCCAAAGTAACTTGGTTTTGCTGAGAGATGCAAAGGCTGTATTCTTAGCCCACTAGTCACAACCAAGAACCTAGGCTAATAGAGAACAGGTTTTTGAAGAGGTGGCAGGAACAATGGCATCCAAGCTGACCATGGTGACTGGCAGGAATGCCAATGCACAGCAACGACACAAAAGTAGAGCCACTACCTAGGAGAGCAGGTGCCTGACATTGTGTGAAATGGCGTTCATAGAGGTTCACGCTGGTCAGGTGCAAGGGGCATCTCCCTCAGTTGGTGAGTCCCCACTGGGCTGGGATTCCAAACGTGATACCAAGAGAGACTCAGCCAGATACTGGCTTTGCCTCATCACTATACTGAGGGTGCTACACACAGTAATGCACCACATGTTTCATTTACTGAACTGCACTTCAGAGAATGAATTTCCAAATTAGGGTCAAGAAGAGAGTGAAACAGGAAAGCACAGATGAAAAAGCAAAGTGGTTAAGATGTTTGACTCCAAACAAAGTAGTTGTTGTTTCATCAGTTTCATATTTTGCTGTGTATCACATAGAATGTAAGCTCCATGAGAGCAGAAATTTTTGTCTGTTTTGTTCAGTGCTGTTTCCCCAACACACAAAGCAGTGTCTGGTGCACTGAGGATAGTCAATAAATTTTTATCAAACACGTGGTCAAAAGTTTTATTTAAGAAAGAATTTTGTTGTTTCTTAATATAAAGAGTTGTTATAAATTTTCCAGAGAATATGTTTATCATTTTTGAAGGATTGTTATATACAAGTTGAATTATATTAATCATTCTTGCCATCAATTTTAAGGACTTATAGTCACTTATTCAGTGCAGCTGAATACAGCAATAAAGTCTGTCTTCACAGTGTTTAGAGTACCAATGTCCACTGCTGTTAAGTTCCATCTTTCTGAATTACTAAAGTAGGTCATCATCTCCTGGATGATGTGCCTTTATGTTAGAAACAATTTTATATGTGAACTTTGACATTCACTGCTAATTTGTAGAGTTAAGTAACTTGGTGGTCATTTTTTCTTATTTATTTGAATACCTGCATGAAAGAATCCCATTTGAATGAATACAATATGCTGCATGAGCTATCATTAGTAGGGAAGGAATAAAGAAGATATCTACAGAATAAAATATATATGGAGCTTCTGTTTAATTTAATTTCCAGTGTTTTATCACCTATACAGAATGATACTAGATCGATCAAAGCAATGGATCTTTTGGCTACTTCTGTGTCAGAGGAAGGAAAGATGGCAGAGGAGCTGCTCAGTTGCTATATTGCTAGAGGTAATAACAGTATTTAACAGACTAAAAACTATATTCACCTTTCCACTTAGTAGCAGAGTTAAAGTTACAGTGATTAATGAGCTTCTTATTTCTAAATACTCATGAACCAGTTTCATTTTTCTCTTAATATAAATTTCTAAACATAAAAAATATTAAATAGCAATGCACATTTTACTTACTTTCTAAAGTTTATTTCAATGACAAGTCTCCACAGCCAGAGCATACTTCTAAAAACCAAGGTGTATAATAACCTTGGTGTGATACTTAATAAATGCTACCAAGTCAATAAATGGGTACACAAAATGCACAGTTAATAGGCACCCACAAAGTAAAATTAGTAAAATATTCCTATGTAGGAAGTAAAAAGAAAAACTTCAAGGATTGTGGGAGGATGATAGTAGAAGTGGCATAGTTTACTGTTTCTTGCTTTCTTTAGCCTTTCCTGAATGAAAACAAAAAAGAATATGATATAAAAATATCCCGTAGTCAGCATCTACAACAAATATAGGTGACAAACCTAGACCCCAAAATACAAAAAGAATGGAACAGACCGGCAAGAGATATACCATAGTGTATCAGTGACTATGCAATAGGAAGCAAAGAGAAGGCAAGCAACCTCTGCATGGTCTGAGTCAGAGAACGGTAAAAACGCCATCAGCTACCACTGGAATCTCATCAGTCACACGGAGCAAAGACATAGGAACTGGGAGAGGATAGTGAGGCTCTAATTTGTAGGCTGGAGCAAGGGGACATTACGAAATTCTGATGCTAATCGGACTCTGGACCCAAAAACTTTCTAAAGCTGATAAATTGATATACCCTCCCAGGAAAACACCTCTTACTCTGAACAACTGCTAGAAACAAAATTCAAACTAAGGGCTACAAAGATGATAATGCCAAAATGAGAAATAAATAAATAAGGCAAGGTACAGAGACGAAAGATTTCAGAAACTATAAAGCTGTGTCTTTTATTGTTTTGTAAAATAGGAATTCTTGTGCTACTTTGCTGATTATGCAATTGGAATTATGGATATCCCAAATTGTAATATGCTATATTAGTAAACTAAAAATTTGTTTTTTAGACTTGGTATGGAAAAAATTAATGTAAACTATGTAAATAATAATTTTGTGTTTTGTATCATTTTACATTGAATATATCATATTAATATTTATATTAATAATATATTGGTTTTAATAATTTATATTTTTGTCCCATTCCTCCCCTTTATTCCTGTCCACCCTGTATACCCCCTCCCACCTGCATTTCCCCCTTTAGTTCATGTGCATGGGTTGTACATATTAGTTCTTTGGCTTCTACATTTCCTATACTATTCTTAACCTCCCCCTGTCTATTTTCTACCTACCATTTATGCTACTTATTTTCTGTACCTTTTCCCCCTCTCTCCCTCCCCCACTCCCTGCTGATAACCCTCCATGTGATCTCCATTTCTGTAATGCTGTTCCTGTTCTATTGTTTGCTTAGGTTTTTTTTTTTTTTTTTTTTTTTTAGGTTCAGTTGTTAACAATTGTGAGTTTGTTGTCCTTTTACTGTTTGTATTTTTATCTTCTTTTTCTTAGATAAGTACCTTTAACATTTCATATAAGGTGTGCAGGGTGGAGGGGAATAAAAGGGAGAAAATGGGACAACTGTAATAGCATAATCAATAAAATATATTTTAAAAAAAGATTAAAAAATAAAAAATAAAAATGGGCAATGGAGATGAACAGGGAGTTGACAAAAGACAGATGCAAGCGGTAAAATCCAAATGGACAGCGAACACAGAAAAACACTCATTCTCCTGAGTGGTCATAAAAATGCCAATTAAAGTTGTGAAGATATATCACATGATACCCATACATTTAAGAAGTGCTAACACCCTCTTCTGGGGTGAATGAGGGCTCCATTACATTACTGGTAGAAATATGAATTGTTGACAGCCTTTTGGGAAAAACAATGCACTAATATCTATTGAATATGCACAGTCTTTGACCTAGAGTCTCTATTTATAATGTATAATTGTGTCTGTACATAGGGATGTGACCTGTAATATTCTGTACAGCATTGGAGGGGGGTGCTGAAGAGCCTCAAAAAGATTATCAGAATGGTGAACCTAGATCATATTATGCAAGTACTATAAAGAATGAATTAGAGGTACTTACCCATAAAAAAGAATAATAATTTAGATTTTTATATTATGTAATTAGTACTCTAATATTTAATTACTAAACTTACATGGTATTCAGATAATATTGTGGGCATTGGGGTTAAATAACACATTATTAAAATTAATTCCATCAATTTCTTTTTACTTTAAATGTGAGTACTTGAAACTTTAAAATTACATATGTGCTTTATTGTAATAGAACAGAAGTTCCAGCAAACAAAGCAAATATGGGTCATTAGAAAACAATGTGGAAATGTAAACAGTGACTAAATATTTGACATTAAGGGGGATTAATCCCTCTTGTGATGACTTTAAAAGGATGTTTGCTTTTAGAGATACACACAGAAATGTTTACAGATGTAATGACAAGATGCCAACAGGGGGTTGAGAGAAGCAGGTGGGAGTTTCGAGGAAACCAGTTCGGGCTGTGAGCTCCCCATATTGACGTGAGTGGGGGTGCACAGGGATTCGCTACACTCTTCAAACTTGGGTGACGTTTGCGATTTTCCATAATTGCAACGTAAAAAACCAAGAAGAAGAAACAAATCTACTTCTACTATAGATTGAAAAACACTAAATTTAAATAAAAGTGGCTCTAAAAGGTGCAAAAAAAAGGGGCAAATGTCAAAATACACCTCCTTTACTTCAACTTTAGTCCCAAGATGAGAGTCGAAGGAGGCTCCCCTGAAACAGGTCAGTTTTTCCATATGTGAAACGTTCCACATCTTAAACCATCTGGAGTACAAGGACTTGGCTAGATTTCCATTCCACAGTAATAATGAGACATTTATTGAGAGAGAATGTCAAAAGGAACAGCTTTTAATGCAACTGTACGAATACGCCAGAAACTGAAACACTTAGAGCAATCTCCATCCCAGTTTACAAAAAATAACAAATAACATAATGTGAACAACAATGTCCAATTATTCTGGTAATATGTTACAGTGCAAAACCAAAATTCTTACTCTATCAGCATCTTGGTTTAAGATTATGTTATAAAACTGCCCACTATTTTCTTTTTAGTAATCAGACAACTCAAAGAATGTTATTAATGATAAAACATTTTATATTCAGCAATATATATATATGAGAAAACAGAAATAAAACAATCTACAAAACAGTATTTTTTAATGAGGCATTTTATGAAAGACTAAAAAAAAGAATGGATTTCAAGGTTTTTACCTTTTCTGGTTTTCCCCCAGACTTCCTGAATTTTCTTTTTTTTTTCCACACAAATCTGTACAGGTCACTCCACATCATTTCTAACACAAAAGCTTGGAGTGTTATAAACTTTGGCTAAAATAGCATAGTTTTTCCTGGCCTCTCTTTTTATTACACTCCACCTTCAGTGTAAAAACAAACTGGCCACCAAATAATTAGGAATGGGACAGAAGAATGGCAGAGGATGTAAAGTGATATTTGGTGCCCACTGGGTCAGACAAGGTGCCACATCCCTCATGTATTTTATACGTGTAATTCTCATTTGAACAACTTCACGAGGCACAAAAATGTTTATATTTTGTTGGCAAGGGAATTGTCAAATAATGTTCTCTTGGTACTTCAATTTAACTTGAAAAATCTTCATCAAGCGCTTACTTTGTGCACACTCCCAAAGGTGCTGAGGATTCAGAGAACAGGATATAGTATCTGCCTTGAATTCGCTCACAGTTTACTAGGGGAGGCAAACCAAGGACAAACTGATTAGAAAATATGGCATGAGAAGTTTTGGGGAGACAGAGGTGATTCCTGCCCCTTTCATGCAGCAGGAAGACTTCTGAGGTGAGACATCCAGCTGGGCTAAAGAGAGTGGGCGCAGAGTCTCCTTGGAAAGGGAAATGACTCAGGGTAAACAAAAAGAACAGGTGTCCTCTCCAGTAAGGAAAAAAAATGGATGGAAATAAACTACAATGGTTAGGGCTAGGACACAAGAGAAAAAGTGGGGGAAAGAACAGCTCTAGAACAAGAAAATATAGATGGGGAAATAAAAATAAAGCTAGCTTAGAAAAGGAGTCCCTTATGCTCATCTGACGTTTGGCCTGGCATGATGTTTAAATCAAAGGAAAATTTAAAAATGTGTTTGCACCACCCCCTAGCTCTTTTGAGTGTTCATGATCACTAAGTAATAAGCTAAATTTATACTAAGCAGTATCTCTCCATCTTTCCAAACATTATGGGCATAGCTAGGGTGTTACGTGCACAGGAAAGATATGAAAGAGTTGCTTCCTCCCTGCTGAATTTCCCCCTGGTGAACTCAGGTGCGGATCTACGTGCATGGAGGCCAGACACCTTCCTTCTTCCCATTCAAGTGTTTCACAGCCTCAGTGTGCATTTTCACATTATAAGCTCCACATAAAGCAAATGAGACAGACGGGTTCCTATGGGCTGACAGTTTTCCCCAACCTGTTAGACTAAAGTGCATTATACAAAACATGAGGGGAATGATGCGGTAGTGGAAAGAATGACTCCAATACTAGAGCAAGTGCGGTTGTCACTGCCAACTTAACTCCCTTAATAATGCGGGGAAAGCAGTTGGCTGAGAGGCAGGTGAGAACACTTTAGAAAAGGCTGAGTTCAGTTGGAGCCTCCTGTGAGTCCAGCGCAGACAACAGTTCTGCCAGGACTCACATGTGCAGCTCTGGCTCTCAGAAAGCCACACATGCTCTCAGTAGGAGCCAACGGAAAAAGAGCAAAGCAAGTTTGACAGTATACACATTCTCATTCACTCTTAGAAACACGCTGGGTTTCACAGGGTTTGTTTCGTCGTTAGGAGTTAAGAGTCTAGGATGCCTGGGATATTGTCATTTTTAAGCAAGGTCACTGAGAACTGATCAAACATCATCAAGTGAAATATGCATTTCTGCATAATGAGATATTAATGAAGGAGAATCAGCATGGTGAATATGCCAAGTTCCAAGGCATAATGTTGTTCTGTCAGTTTTTTCAATTTGGTTATAAAGTATTAATCAACATTTTGGCATTATGAAAGGAGCAGAGATTCAGCAAAAGTGACATCAAAGTTGTTTGATTTCCTTCCTCTTCTTAGACAAGAAGGCATAGGACTAACTGAAGCCCTGACCACACACAGCACCTCCAAGACCTGGCCCGGCAATGGAGCTGGGACGGCTGCCTGCAAATGCCCGATGGTGCCAAGGCATGAGTTCCCAGACTTGTCATTCTCTCCAGGGTGAGCTGATCAGAGTCAGGAAAATAGTCTGCTTTCCAGTTAAGGGCAGGTGGTGGCATTGGCCAGGGGGTATGGGGGTAACAAGCCAAACCAAACAGAAAACCAGGACGGCTAACCAAGATGAAGGTTCTGAAGCTGACAATGGTGAACAGGACTGGAGACAGTTCTGAGATGGAGAACAAATATCTAATTGTGCGCACTTTCTAAGGTTATGACCCTGGATGCACTGAGAGCTCATTGCCTACAAATAGAAAACAAATAAATAAATAAAAAATAAAAAATTAGCTAACCCTGTTAAACTAATGTTCTCACGTGACAAGGATTCTGGAAGTAGGCAGAATTCTGGCTTTGGTTTATCTGCTCAACCATGGCAGAGCTCCAGGCCCCCGTCCTCACAGTCCTCTTGGCATTCTCCTCACGGCTGCAGATCATTGCAGCAGCAAAGTCAGCATTGTTGACCACCTTTAAACTAGACACTGGGATGGCCCATGGCAGAGCATTTACCCTCAAACCAACCCCTCAGGTTAGCGAGGAATAAAACCTTTTTCAGATACGTAGGACTCATCTACAAGATTAGGTCATTAGGGCCCAGGGTGACTGAGTCACTCTCAGGAGAAGCACTGAAAATCCACATCTGTGGGGCTCTCTCAGTCACGGGTAACTGCAGATGGTTGGTCATCTCTGATCAAGTTTCCTGAGAGGAAGGGCTCCCCACTCATTACCTGAGTGAGAGTCTCTTAACCACAAAGAGGGGAGAGAGGTTTCTGATATGACAGATTCTCTCAACCTTGACTGCACTTTAGAACAATTTGGGGAACTTTTATAAAAGTAACAATGACTGGGCCCTACTCATAGTGACTCTAAATTAATCTGGAATATTTCTTGAGAAGTAACACATTAAAAAAAAACCAACCAGGTCCCCTGGCTGGTGTAGCTCAGTGGATTGAGCGTGGGCCTTCGAACCAAAAGATCGCGGTTCGATTCCCAGTCAGGGCACATGCCTGGGTTGCAGGCCAGTTCCTGGCAGGGGACGCACGGGAGGCAACCACACATTGATATTTCTCTCCCTCTCTCCTTCCCTTCCCCTCTAAAGATAAATAAATAAGATATTTAAAAAAACTAACCAGGTGATTCTAACACAGTCATGGTTGAGCGGTAAACTACTAGAGAAGTCTAATGATGGGATCACCTGCTGAATACTTAATAATACAGCCCAGGAGCAAAGAATAGAACTTAACATAATTGTCAACATAATAAATCCTTCAATCAATGTGTTTAGTTTCCTAAAATAAATGTATATATATTTTTACTGATACTCAAATTTCCATTTAGAAAGTTGAAGCTCAAAAATATTATTCTCATCTTCGAGAGATCCTCTTCATCTACACTGCATTTAATGTATATCCCACATTGCCAAATTTCCACTTTGCAGGGCAAGTATACTAAATATTTAGGTACATGCTTAAAATCATTCTAATGTATGCAGTAGTAATTTACAAACTTTTATTTCACTATCATGCCTATAATAATGGTAGAATGGATTTAACAAAGTGTGTCCTAACCAAAATTATTTGCACAAACAAACCCTAAAAATCATCTACCATGAGTTCCAAGAATAGGATTAAAGCAAATGAGGTATTAAAAAAAATAAGAATCACACTAAAATGCTCTTGTTCTATGTTGGTGAGGGAAGGGGTGAATAGAAAGGAAGGATGTTACATGCATTAGAAGTTTGCTACTTAAATCTCTGAGTTGTCAGTTGAACTAGTAGACCATTCTGGAGTCCTTCCTATTGATAATTTCTTTGATTTTCTCTTCTAACCTATCCCTCTTCCCACTTGCTCACTGGATTTCTCTATTAATAACACCGCTCTTGTCTGGTGCCAAATGAAAAGTTGGCCTCACACACGATAGTGTGAAGTGTTAGAGGAGAAAATCTTAACTTGAGATCCTAAAGATAAACCTATACATTCTATGGTAAGGTCATGGTCTCAAGTCTCTCCTTTCTTTAATCTTCTGGGTAGTAGGACCATGTTAATCTTTGCAGACTGAACCAAAGGGAATTGTATGAGTCTGGGTTTCACATAAAGAGTTGGACCACATGTGGTGAAAGTATTCCCACCACAGTCTGTGTAGTACAAGTAATTGACAGAGATTTACCCAGAACTCAAGGAAACTACACAGCCAGAGAAAAAATCCACAGAGTTGTTTGGCAAAAGGGTACTGCTGAAGATCTGGAAGTGAGACTAGATCAGCTACAATTTGGACTGTAAAATGAGTGGTGGGTCAGAGCAAACAGTTAATAGCGATGATATAATGAATTTTTACCAATGACTATGTGCCAAGCACTATGCTAAATACCTTACAGGGGTGTCCAACCTTTTGGTGTCTGGGCCACATTGGAAGAAGAGTTGTCTTGTGCCACACATTAAATACACAAATGCTAATGAAAATTGATAAGCAGAAAAATGGTTTCAAGTGAATTTATGATTTTTTGTTGGGCCACATTCATAGCCATCTGGCTATGGGATGTCATGGGTTGGACATCCCTGCTTTCACTTCATTCTCACAATACTCTCATGAAACTGATGGCAAAAATGTCCCATTTAACAGAGAGAAAAACTGAGACTCAGTATAGTGAGCTGCCCAATAGCACATGGCCAGTAAATGGTGGAGCTAGGGTACACAACCCAGAGAGTTAATTCCATAATATTTCAGAAGCCAAGGGGCATTTCAAGATCTTGTGGCAGCATCCTCCTCATTAGACCCTCTCTCAAAACTCGGGTCTGTTCCTTCTTTCTATTGGGTGTCCAAGAGGGACCAACAATCACACAAGTTTGGGTAGTTGGCCATACTTCAGTGTGAGGGTTTGTAATGACAAGACAGGAAAATTAATTTCTCTCTGAAGGTATTTCTGTTCTACCTACTCATTCTCTGCTGGATAACAGACACTTGTGGCAAAATAATTTATTAGGCAAGTAAACGCTCTGTCTACCTCCTGCTAGAAGATGAGCAGGAAGATGAAAAGATAACTTTGCCCTCCACCAATCTAAGAAGTTCTGAGTTTCTGATTTCTCTCAGGGGTTGGTAATACCTTTTGTGCTGCCTGGCCCAACAAAAAAGCTGTCCAACCTTATCAAGACTTTTTTGTAGGAGGGGAATTTAGCTGTGCTCCTCAGAGGGAGGAGAAGGGGACTGGGTTGAGAGAAGGGAGTTGCCCAAATGTAGCAGTGGTTCCTGGAACTGGAAGAAAGGGATATGGTGATGGGTTCCATAAAGGATGTGTCCTATGTGGAAGTCCTTACCGAGGTATCGGGACTTCTGATGGGGAGAGCTGATGTATTCCCAGAGTTGGGGGCTGTTAAATATCCAGCACCATAGTTTTGGAAATTACAGCCAAAGATGTTAGGTCACACTGGCAGAGAGGCTGTGGCATTACCTGTCTTTGAATGGACCATATTGTCTTATGCAATGAGCATCTTGGTGGCACCTTGAAGGACCAAGACCAGAGGCTGTGTCCTAAGTTGTGTTTCCCTCCTGTAAGAGTGTACATCACACTGAAAAAGAAAAAAGAGTCCCTAGCAGTAAACTATATTAGTTATCGCCCTACCCTTGTAAGTGGGTGCTTAGAGATGGATACAATTTAATTTATAAAAATTAAACATCAACTTTCTTGCACCTCATGTTCGTGGAACAAATTCATGCTTTTACTTTGGTTATCCTATGTAATATATGCAAATGTTTTAAGTATTTAAAATAATTAAGTAATTATCTCCTTGCACAGAAGAGGCAACTTAGACTGGTGAAGTTAATATATATACTTATTGGGCTGTCACAGAGGAAAGTACTGTAAACAGAAGACTCACATCTTGTGAGGAATCATTTAGTTGCAACTAACAAAAAAAAAAAATGCAATTCAGCAACTGACCTGAGGAGGTACAATGGAACAGCATGATCATTTCCCTGTCATGGCTTTACACCTTGGCAGGTGCTAAAGGGGCCACAGGGCCTCCTGCCAAAAGTTGCCTGGAAGGCTATAGATTTTCAGACATGTGCAGTTCACTCCCATGTTCTGACCTGGGGTGGTCCTGCCCCTGTGTGGACAGGGGCCAGAGCCTACACCCCACCCCTGCAATAGTCTGGGACCCTGAGGCAGGTGTTGACCTTGCACTGTGACTCTAGGGGGTGGGGTGGGGCAAAGCTTCCATGAGATTGGGGTTTGTTGCTAGGTGGTATGAGCTAACACTCAGAAAAGATTCTGGGTCGAGAGCCCTCTCTCACTGGAACACCCAGGTTCTCTCAACTCAGACCTCCCCAGTGGGCCTCCATGTGACTCCTGAGATCCCAGGAGATCAGCTTGCTCTGGGAACAGGGCAGGCAGTGGTGTCTCAGGCCCCATCCCTCCAGTCTCTGAGCTCAGCCGTCCTCTGCCTGCCCCTCCTTGGCCCTGCACCTTGTTCTCCCAAGCTGCCTGCCTAGAGCGCCCTGCAGGGCTCCACTGCACCGTTTGCTTTCTTGGTGTTAAAATTAAGTATGAAAGATAGGGAAGACTTGAAAATTCCATGAGCAAACAAAACCCTTTAAACCACATAAGTGAAACTTAATTTAGCATATTCTGCAAAACAAGCGAAACTTGTGCTGCTTATAAATGCCTGTGTTAATCACAAAAGAAGCTTAAGTCATCTTCCTAAAAACGGTATAAGATAATCATATTTAGCCAAAGCGCTGTCATCTGAAACCTCCTATTGTAATAAGCAATCATTACAAAGTTAAACAACTTCATTTTCACTCCATAAGCCATCCTTTAAAGTCATGCCCCCAAGCTTGCTTTCAGTTTAAAATCTCCCTGTTCACAAATTATTCTTAAATATACAATACCCTCCTACCAAATACTAAAAACAAACAAGTGAAGTTTAAGCCAAAAAGGGAATTAATTAATGGAGGGATGTAACTGACGAGTCTGGGAGGAAAGCTGCCTTCTAGCAGCGGGACTCAGCCTACCTCACCAGAACTGAGGTTTTCTCCCCAGGCTGTCTGCTACTCTGACTTTATGCTCTGGTTTTATGTGTTGACAGGGTGACTGCAAACAAGTTCAGGGCTATATTTTCCCAGGTTCAAGCACAACTGAAAATGTTCGCTTCTCTCAGTACTCCCTCCAAAAGGCTCATTGGCTCCTCTGGGGTCACTGAACCAATTACTCTGACTAGGGTAACAGAATGCTCCTTTTGTCCAGACCTGAGCCACCTCAGCATCTTCAGTGTAGGGATAACAACTCTGCCTGTAGAAGGCTGAGGCTGAAAAGGAGAATAGAGGTACCCTTCCATTAAGTGCTGACTGTCCAAATAAAAACAAAGATGTGTAATTTAGTCCTTTCTCAATGCCCACTCATTGCCCTCAGGCCCAGAACCAAATGATTGGTCCCTGAGGCTCTGAAATTTAAATTGAGACATGAATGTAAATTGTGCTTATAATACACTGGCTAATGACCACGCCCCCCATATATCTATAGATATATAGATATATATATCTCCAGGAATATATATATCTCCAGGTTCTAATCCCTATAGCCTGTGAATATTTCCTTTGGCGGGGGGGGGGGGTCGGGAGTGCTTTACTGGTGTGATTAAGTTGAGGATACTGAGATGAGATTATCCTGGATTATCTGGGTGGACCCTAAATTCAATCACAAGTATGCATATAAAAGGGACTTGAATCCATAAACTGTTTTGATGAGAGAGGCGAATCCTGGCTCCTTCCCTCATCTGCCATTCTCTCCTTAGTTGCCATCTGTCAAGGGTTGACTGCATGGCTGAGTTGCCAAGCTTTTTGGAACAAACCCTCAAGCAGATCAGGAGGACGGGTGATCACAAAAAATTTAGTCCCTGCCCTTGATAGTCCTCCATCTGCCCCTTCACCTGCTGGAGAAGAACAGAGAGCTGTGCAATGGTGGCACTCTGATATTTGCCATGGATTCACAGACTGGAGAGAGCAAACTTTTCATGTGCTTATGTCCATCATTGTTGCCAAAACACAACACAATGAGTGGGACCATGCTGGTGTGGGGGTGATGGAGGCAGTTCAGAGCTGCCTATAAGTCAAACAATAGCAGGGAATGTAGCAACAAATAGGAGTGGGAATTTCGTCCCAGGATACTCGGGTAACAGAATAGCAATGTTCCCAGAAAGTGAGGATGTGAGAAATGAAACTAAGAATTATTTCAAGGGTCAAAGGGTCAAGGGAGATAGTCAAGGCTGAGTTCCCAGATCCTCCACCATAATCAAGAGACATCCTGAGAGCCAGTGAACCAGGAAACTCCCAAAATCTAAATGGAAATCTGAACAGTCTAGTCAGGAGGTCAAAGAAAGCTTCCTTATATCAAGAATATGCAGCAAAGCCACCTCTCACAGAACATTTTCTGAGAAATTAAAGCTGCCATTATAGGTACGGCTGCGCAACTAGCCCCTGGCTATACCTGTAAAGAGCCCCCTTCCTTTAGACAGCTTTGCTTCCAGCGTCACAGAGTCCCGCTTCAGACCCTTCCCACTGGACTTGGCCATTTCCACAATGCTACATAATCGGTGAAGGCCAGCAGACGCACTGATGAACACCAGGAGCCCTGGGTTCCTAACTTTCAGGCCCCAGGAAAGAGCCAGAACCATAATTTAGTTCCAAGTGAAGAAAGAGAGGACCCTGGGAGATCCAAATCGACAGAGCATCCAGGAGCAGAGGCAGGATTGGGACCCTCCATGCCAGAGTGAAGAGCTGCTCTTCCCAGCGCATGGGGTTAGCAGAGGTCCCTGTGAACAAGCACACCCCAGTACCTGACACGGAAGGAACAAGCTCCTCCAAAAAGTAAATTCCAAAAGAGAATAAAGCACGTGTTTCCGTGACTATCACAGGAGTAAGGTGAAAACACAGGAATGTTCTCTGTATGAAGCAGGCCCAGCTAAAAGCAGAGCTGTCTTGATGCATAGAGGGTTATCCGAAGTGTGGGAGCACTGAGGAGTCAAGGGTCTCACTGTAGAAAAGAAATTGGGGTTAGATGCAGGCAGACTTCATGCATGGAGGAAAGTTAGTTGAAGGAGGAACTCCAGGCTCAAGCAAAGCTGTAACTAATCATTCCTCTACTTAGAAGGCTCCTTTCCACCTAAGCAAGGTGGAAGTGGTACTCGCCCCTTCACTCTGGAGGACGCTGTCTCTATGTTCCAAGGCTAGTCGTCATATAAACATCCTTGAAAGGATGGTCTGGAATAAAGGCAGTCAGTGTCTCTGCTGTAAGAGATGCAGAAACATAACAGGCATATGCAAAGTGGTCCCCCAAAACAGTTGGAAATCAACCTTTGTCTTATTTTTCCTTTAACTTATTTCTATCCAAGGTATTTCAATTTATTCATCCATACAGTGGAATTAGAAGCACTTCTTAATGTTTGGGACTGATTCAATTATAAAGATCTATGATAATTATTGAATTTAACTCTTCATTTATTTTTTTTTTAAGAATTATATTTCACCTTGGGTAAATTCTGTCCACATCCTTTGTTGTTTGTTTGTTCTACTCTTAGGCCAGAATATGCTGCTTGGTATTAAAACTACAATCTTAAACTTTAGAAATAATGTCTGGCCACAGTTGCCCAGGCCAGGCTGAGCAACTATTATTGGAAAGATTTCTGAGACAAGGGTCCTGTTCACCCTGACATTCTCAATCTCATCACTTACCTGGAATTCAAGAACTCACCTTCTTTCTTTGCCCATTGTTGGATGAGGACAGATGTTATAAGAATATACATAAATTCAAATGCTAATAAACATGAAATACTTACATAGTTTTTACAAGAATTGCCAAAGATCAGAGAAAGTGAAATGTTTCTGTGGTTTAGAAAAGTTTACATACCCTAACCAAGAGTATGCAATGAAAATTTGAAAAGGCATAGTTATGCATATAAAACAGACCTTTCCTTCATGATAATAGAGCTAGGATATATTTTTCAAAAAAAAACTTTTATATATAAAGTCCCCATAAAAACCTATAATCTGTACATCATATTGTTTTGGTACTAGAATTAGAATTTAGGTAAGGAGTTTCCTTATTTTACTTACATAGTCCAAAAATCCAAACAACACCAAAAGGTATAGAATAAAAAACATCCCCTCTCAACCCTGTCTCTATCTACTCTATAAATACTTTTATTAGTTCCTTGCACATATTTCCCAAATGAACCAAACAATTTCTGATTCATCTACCCTCCTAACATAAAAGTTATATATATTGCTCTGTTCCTGCTTTTTACACTTAAAATTATGCCTTGAGATTGTTAGCTTCCTACATTTATATGGAACCATGACTTTGATTTAACGCATCAGAATATACCCCTGAATAGTTCATATATTTGGGGACATAATTGCAGATGTCAGAAAAGTCACAAAACATAGAGAAGGTTCACACAGTACAGAAAATCACCAGGTACCTGCCAAATGATTAACAAGGATTTTATTACCATAGTTACAGATGATAATCTTCTGCATGTCTTAACTGTAATTGCATGTTATTTTCTTAAATTTATATCAATTACTGAAAAAAATTCAGCAAATTTATCCTTATCTGGAAGCTTTATTCAGAAACTACTAGTCATCAACCCAAAGGAAGATAAATTAGGTTCCTATTTAGTTAGAATAGCACAGTAGTTAACAACAGGGTTTAAATTTAGACAGTCCTGGGTTTGAATCCCAGTGCTGTTGCCTAATGTGGTCAATTCTTCCCTCTCCATCTTTGGAATGCTCTAATACAGAGAATATTTCCCTGATTAGTTGACTTTGGACTTGCTATGATGGTGGAATGTAAGTTGCAAGTAACAATTTGTCACTTCCCATCATACAATTGTCCTCTTTCCTTGGCTCCTTCCTTTCTGTGTGAGAGAAGGAATCAGACTGTACTTCTTTATTTCAGAAGAGAAAGGTACTCAGGGAAAACTTGAATCCAACCAGCAATCTGGAGACAAGCCCTGCTGAACCTGGACAAGCACTGCTTACCAGACAAGTCTAGTCAAACCAGCTCATCCAAAGTTAATCCACAGATTCATAAGCAAAAAGTAAACTGAAAATCTCTGAGATGTTTAGGTTGCTTTTGCTGTAGCAAAAGCTGACCAAAAACAAGTACTAACTATGTAACTTTAGAAAAGTTTCTCAAACTCCCTGCACCACCATTTTTTAGTATGGAAAGTAAATATAATAATGATATTACACAACTTATAGAGTTTTAAGGATTACAAGCAATAGCAGGCAAAGTGCTTAGCACGGGACCTTGCATGTCAAAATATGATCAACTGTAGCAATTCCATAAAACATGGGGACTATAATTAATAACATTGTATTGAGTATTTGAAAGTTGCTGAGAGTAAATCTTAAAAGTTCTCATCACAAGAAAATAAAATTTTGTAATTCTGTATAGTGATGTATGTTAACTAGACTGACTGTCGATATCATTTTGCAATATACACAAATACTGAATCATCATGCAGTACAACTGAAACCAATACTGTGTTATATATCAATTACACCTCAAATTTAAAAAAAGAGTAATCATCCCTACTTAGATCGCAAGGTCCATGGGGTCTTTTCCTTTTACAGTTCTCGAAACAGGACAGTGCTTAATAAATTCTCTTGAATGAGCAAATGAATGTATCAGCGAAGTAAATTTTCTCTGTTATGAAGAAACACCTTCTTTTTCTCAAACAGGGTCAAATGTTCAGTAAACGGTTACTTTAGATCGCACCTTGTAAAACATATGAAGCAGGTAACTAGTAGACAACAGAGTGAACTGAGAACAGCATTGGTACAGCTGCCCATGGGCTGCTTGGCATGATGGAAAGAGCTCAGATGTGGAGTCCTAGACCTCGAGCCAGCACATGTCATTTAGCACTCATGCCATTTAGATGAATTACTAGAACTCGTGGGTGCCATCTTTTAAAGTAAGGATGATACTTGCCTTATTAAAAATATTAAAAGAAATAGTATATAATTTCCAGGTACCTATTAAGGTCATAACAAAGCTTAGACTGCTCCTCCTCTGGAAACATTCTTATAGTGATGAAGAAAATAGTGGGAATATTTTGGACCCAACAATATAGATTTTGTGTTATTTTATTGTACTTTAAATCATAATTCTCAAGTAGTTATGTCAGATACACTATTCCATAACCTTCCTAATCTACTGACTTAAAATGAAGTTCTTATTTAAAATTCACTTTAATGTTGTCTCTTAGACTTTATTTAGTAGTTCTATACATAATGTACTTAAACAAAAAATGTACTTTTAATTTTAGGGGTTTTAAGGAAAATCATAATTATAGAGAAAGATTTAATTAAGGCCCTGCATGTTCAAAACTCCCCAGAGAATAAAATATAGCTAAATATATTTACACTCTGTTTTCTTACTAACTTATATGAGCTCTTCTGTGAAATAAAGGTAATTGCTTTTTCTGATTTTGCCCATCAAAATGCTATTGGCCTACCTTAAGCAGTCCTTTGAGAAATAGACCTATAAGACTTATAGCTGTGTTATGTGAAAGGAAGGTATTGGGAACATTGTTCAAAAATATTACAAGGTGTCATTCTTAGGGTAAACCCTCAGAAAAATTCCTTTCTTGTTTTGGCAGGAATGTGTGTGCTTCACTTGAGTAGTCAATAGACTTTTAAAGTACAATAACTGGAAATTGGGTAACTGTCTAGATTTTTCTTGTTACAATGATTAGTAGTCATCTAAGCACAATTTGTGACTCCCCCCCCAAAAGAAAAAATTATAGCACCAATTCTTGATGGTAAACATAAAGGACATTACTATGTTCTGAATGTGTGTGTCCCCTGCCTCCAAGATGATGGTACTAAGAGGTAGGGGCTTTGAGAGGTTAGTATTAATCATCATGAATGGGATTAGTGTCCTTATAAAAAAGGCCAAGAAGGCTCCCTTGCTCTTTCAACTTGTGAGGTCACAGTGAAAAGACAAATGTCAAAGAGGAAGTGGGACACGCTCCTCACCAGATCCTGAATTTGTTGGTACCATTATCTTGGACTTCAAGTCAACAGAGCTGAGGAAAGTAAGTGCTTATTATTTATAAGCCACCTAGTTTATGGTATTTTTGTTAGAATAGCCCTAAATGATTAAAAGAGATTGTGCTATAAGTATATGTGTATTAGCCTTGGACCTTGATTAAATACATACCCTCTCCTGGCTTTACTTTATACACTGCATGTGAGTGTAGAAATATCTAAAGATCGAACATAGTATAGTTAGAAATTTCTAAATATATCTTTAACAGTTACCTCATAGATTATTAAGATTAAGATAAAGCATAAGGTCACTTATTAATTATACTGAAGTACATTATCTTGGTCATTAAATTTTTCCATCTTCTCCTTTCTGATTTCAAGTTCATTGAGTTACACCTCCAAAGACTTGATATTCAAATATATTTGCTCATTTTAACAATGATTGCCTTTTAAGATGTTTATCTTTTTGATTTACATATTATTTATTTTGACATAGAAATGTTAAATAGAAAATGAGATGATGAATGAAGAATGCCCTAGTTTATGAACTATGAAGCTAATGGCAAGGAAGCCATACTGATGTTAACAAACACACTTCAGCTGTATGTTGCACAAGCCAGGCAAGAGGCTTAATAATGGTTTCTTCCAGATCCTGGTATATGTTTGGTAGTAAGAGTCTCTAAACAAAGTACTAGTAAAGAGATCACATTGTCCAGTAATGACCATACAGAAATCAACTATGAAAATAAACCTGGATACCTCTCAGCTAATGGGAGCAACTTCTGGAAGAGGGAAGCGCCTGGTCACCACTTAAAAAATAAATAAATAAACCCAGACCAGAGGCAGCCCTGGGACCAGAGGAGGGGGCTTTGTGGAAGACCCAGAGCTCACACCCATGATCCCAGGTGAGACAAAAAACAAACAAACAAACAAACAAACAAACAAATCTAGAACTGTGAAAAAACCACAGTTGGACCCAAAGAGGGGGCATCCCAACAGCTGAGACAGTGGAAGCTGTGAACACCAGGATACCGGAGGGAGACAGCACCATTGAATCTCACAGGTATTATACCACAGAAGTTCACACCATAAACCCAGGGAGCCAGAACAGATCAATTTAAGAAGTTGAGGCTAACAAGAAGAGTCTCACAAACAATGGGAAAACAAAGAAACAATCCCCAAATGAAAGGAAAGGAGGAAGCCCCAGAAAGAATGATAAATAAAACAAGCAACTCTACTATCAGATATTGAGTTCAAAGCAATGGCTGTCAGGAAGCTCCATGAGCTCTCAATGAGCAACCAGAAACTACAGGGAAGCTATGATGAACTCACTGCAAACTATATCAACATGAAAAAGGAAATAGAAACTATCAACAAGGGCCAAGAGGAAATGAAAAACACAATTTCTGAACTGAAGAACACAGTAGAAGGAATCAAAAGCAGAATTGATGAAGCAGAAGATGGGATCAGTGAGTTGGAGGACAAAGTAGAAAAAACACCCAGAAAGAGCAAGAAAAGAAACAGAGGCTCAGAAAGAATGAAGAGGGATTAAGAGAAACACAAGACAATATGAAATGTAATAATATCTGTATAATAGGGATTCCAGAAGGAGAAGAAGAAGAGCAAGGGATAGTAAAGCTATTTGAAAAAGTAATGATGGAAAACGTCCCTAATTTGATAAGAGAAAAAGTCACACAAATCCAGGAAACACAGAGTCCCAATCAAGAGAAACCCAAAGAGGCCCACTTCCAGACATCATAATTAAAATGGCAAAATTCCAAGACAAAGAGAGAATATTAAAGGCAGCAAGGGAGAAAAAGGAAGTAACATACAAGGGAGCCCTGATAAGGTTAGCAGCTGACTTCTCAATGAAAATGCTCTAAGCCAAAAGAAAATGGCAAGAAATATTCCAAGTAATGAGAACCAAAGGCCTGCAACCAAGACTACTTTACCCAGCAAGGCCTTCAATCAAGATAGAGGGCCAAATAAGAAGCTTCCCACACAAAAGAAGTCTAAAAGAACACACCTCTACCAAACCAGTCCTGCAAGAGATGGTAAAGGGACTGCTTTAGGAAAGGAAGGAAAAGAGAGAGAGAGAGAGGAACACAGGTACAAAAATGGCAATGAATAAGTACCTATCAATAATAACCTTAAATGTAAATGGTTTAAATGCTCCAATCAAAAGTCATAGAATGGCTGAATGGATAGGAAAGCATGACCCACACATATGCTGCCTACAAGAGACCCACCTCAGGACAAAAGACCTACACAGACTCAAAGTGAAGGGCTGGAAACAAATTTTTGAAGCAAATGGACAGGGGAAAAAAGCCGGGGTAGCAATACTCATATCAGACAAAATAGACTTCAAAAGAAGGGCCATTAAGAGAGACCCAGAAGCTCACTTCATAATACTCAAGGGAAGAATCCACCAAGAAGACATAAACATTGTAAATATATATGCATCCAACATAGGAGCACCTAAATACATCAAAAAAATCTTAGAGGACTTCAAGGAAGATATTGACAGCAACACAATTATAGTAAGGGATTTTAACACCCCACCATCAGAAATGGACAGATCTTCCAAACAAAATATCAACAAAGATATTGTGGCATTGAACAACACTCTAGATGAAATGGACTTAACTGATATATATATAAAGCCCTTCATCCCAAAGAAACTAAATACACATTCTTTTCAAATGCACATGGAGCATTTTCAAAGACAGACCACATGATAGGACACAAAACAAGCCTCAACAAATTCAAGAACACTGAAATCATACCAAGCATTTTCTCTGACCATAAGGGACTGAAACTAGAAACCAACCCCAAGGGGAAAAACTCAAAATCCTCAAAATCATGGAGATTGAATAGCATGTTATTAAACAATGGATCAAGAATGAAATTAGGGAAGAAATCAAAAAGTTTCTGGAAACAAACAAAATGAACTCACAATGACCCAAAACTTATGGGACACAGCGAAGGTAGTCCTCAGAGGGAAGTTCACAGCGATACAGGCCTACCTAAAAAAGATAGAAACATTTCAAACAAACAACCTAACCCTACACCTACAAGAACTCAAGGAACAACAACAAGGACAGCCCAGAGGAAGTAGAAGGAAGGAAATAACCAAGATTAGAGTAGAATTAAATGACATAGAGACTGAAAGCACAAGTCTAAGGATCAATGAATCCAGGAGCTGGTTCTTTGAAAAGATAAACAAAACTGACAAACCTTTAAGCAGGCTCACCATGAAAAAAAGAGAAAGGACCCAAATAAACACAATCAGAAATGAAACCGGAGAGATTACAACTGACACCACAGAAATACAAAGGATTGTAAGAAATTACTATGAAGAACTATATGCCAAGAAATTTGAAAACCTAGGTGAAATGGACAAGTTTCTAGAAAAATATAATCTTCCAAAACTCAATGAAGAAGAAGAAAACCTGAACAGACCAATAACAGCAGATGAAAGTGAAGCAGTAATCAAAAAACTCCCAACACACAAAAGCCCTGGACCAGATGGTTTCACAGGAGAATTCTACAAAGTATTTAAGGAAGAGCTAACCCCTATCCTTCACAGACTATTCCAAAAAATCCAAAATGATGGAAGACTCCCAAACTCATTTTCTGAAGCCAGCATCATCCTAATCCCAAAATCAGATAAAGACACAACAAAGAAAGAAAACTTCAGGCCAATATTGCTGATGAACATAGACACTAAAATCCTCAACAAAATATTGGCAAAACACACCCAACAATACATTAAAAAGATCATACACCATGACCAAGTGGGATTCATCTCTGGGATGCAAGGATGGTTCAACATTCACAAATCAGTAAATGTAATACATCTCATAACCAAAAGCAAAGACAAAAATCACATGACCATATCAGTAGATGCAGAAAAAGCATTTGATAAGTACAACACCCATTTATGATAAAAACACTCAGCAAAGTGGGAATAGAGGGAGCATTCCTCAACATAATAAAGGCAATATATAAGAGACCTACAGCCAACATCATACTCAACAGGCAAAAACTAAAATCTTTTCCACAAAGATCAGGAACAAGACAAGGTTGTCCACTTTCACCACTTCTATTCAATATGGTATTGGAAGTCTTAGCCACAGTGATTAGATAAGAAAAGGAAATAAAAGGCATCCAAATCGGAAAGGAGGAAACAAAACTATCATTGTTTGCAGATGACATGATAGTGTGCATAGAAAATCCTATAGACTCAGCCAAAAAGCTGCTCAACCTAATAAATGAATTTGGCCAAACAGCAGGATACAAAGTCAATATCCAGAAATCAGAGGCATTTTTGTATACCAACAACGAAACAGCAGAAGCAGAAATCAAGAAAAAAAAATCCCATTTGATATAGCAAAAAGCAAAATAAAATGCCTAGGAATAAACCTAACCAAGGAGGTAAAAGACCTGCATGCAGAAAACTACACAACACTGAAGAAAGAAATCAAGGAAGACACAAACAAATGGAAACATATACCGTGTTCACGGATAAGAAAAATCAACATCATTAAAATGTCCATACTACCCAAAGCAATTTATAAATTTAATGCAATACCTATTAAAGTACCAATGGCATATTTCAAGACATAGGAATAACACTTCAAAACTTTATATGGAACCATAAATGACACCGAATACCTGCTGCAATTTTGAGAAAGAAGAGCAAAGTAGGAGGGATCACAATACCTGATACCAAACTGCATTACAAGGCCACTGTAATCAAAAAAGCCTGGTACTGACATAAAAACAGGCACATGGACCAGTGGAACAGAACAGAGAGTCCACAAATAAACCCAAGTCTCTATGGTCAATTAATATTCAACAAAGGGGGCAGCAACATAAAATGGAGTAAAAATAGCCTCTTCAACAAGTGGTGTTGGGAGAATGGGACAACTACATGCAAAAAAAAAAAAAAAAGAAAAGAAAAAGAAAGAAACTTGAGCATCAACTTACACCATACACAAAAATAAATTCAAGGTGGATAAAAGATTTAAATATAAGCTATGACACCATTAAAGTCCTAGAGGTGAACATAGGCAGGAAATTCTCAGATATTTCACACAGCAACATTTTTACTGATATGTCCCCTAAAGCAATGGACATAAAGGAAAGAATAAACAAATGGGATCTCATCAAAATAAAAAGCTTCTGCATGGCTAAAGAAAGCAGTATTAAAATAAAAAGAGAATGGAATGTATGGGAAAACATATTTTCCAATGATACCTCAGACAAGGGTTTAATCTCCAAAATATATAAAGAACTTACACGAGTCTACTCTAAAAAGACAGGCAACCCAATTAAAAAAGTGGTCAAAGGACTTGAACAGACACTTCTCCAAGGAAGACATACAGAGGATCCAGAGACACATGAAAAGATGCTCAATATCACTAGCTATCAGAGAGATACAAATTAAAACCACAATAAGATACCACTTCACACCAGTCAGAATGGCCATCATAAACAAAGCAACAAACAAGTTGGAGAGGTTGTGGAGAAAAGGGGACCCAAGTGAACTGTTGGTGGGAATGCAGATTGGTGCAACCACTGTGGAAAACAGTATGGAATTTCCTCAGAAAACTAAAAATGGAACAGCCTTTTGACCTGGTAATTTCCCTGCTGGGATTATACCCTAAGAATCTTGAAACACCAATTCAGATGAGCCTATGCAACCCTTTGTTCATAACAGCACAATTTATAATAGCCAAATATTGGAAGCAACATAACTGCCCATCAATAAATGAGTTAATCAAAAAACTATGGTACATTTACACAATGGAATTCTATGCAGCAGAAAGAAAGAAGGAGCTCCTACCCTTTGCAACAGCATGGATGGAACTGGAGAGCATCATGCTAAGTGAAATAAGCCAGGTGGTGAAAGACAAATACCATATGATCTCACCTATAAGTGGAACCTAATTAACAAAACAAACAAGCAAGCAAAAATATATCCAGAGACATTGAAATTAAGAGAAAATGGACAGTAACCAGAGGGGATATGTGGAATAATGGGGGGAAGAGGAAAGGGTTGCCAATGAACATTTATAAAGGACACATGGACAAAGTCAAAGAGGGTAGGATTGAGGGTGGGTGGTGGGGATGCCTGGTATTGTGGAGAATGGTGGGTGGAAAATGGAGACAAATATACTTGAACAACAATAAAAAAAAAAGAGGAAAAGAAATGAATTACATTGAAAGTAAAAAGATTAACATAATAACATTGAGTACAAATATAATATAGAAAAGAACAGATAAGTCCAAAGAAAGAGTAATATCATTAAAGTAGCAAAAACATGTGTAACACCATAATAATTATATCTGAATGATTAATGTGGGTACAGGTTAAATATCCTATCAAAAATGAGATTTATCTTATATTTGTCATAATATGAAAGGCAGAGATCTGTATAGTTATTATATAAACAAAATAGTCCTGAAATAATAAGCTTTAAAAAGCCTATGACCTTTCTAAGACAAGATTTATCTGAGAAATAGTTGTAACTCTCTTCTCAGGATTCCTGTAAAATCCTGAGTCTCAAAATAAATTATTATTGGTCAAACTGAATATGGCTTACATTATCAGATAAAATTGGTGTCACAGTGCATCTGTTGTTCAGACTTTTCCAGGGCCTTTGAGTTCCAAAGTTGACCAATAAGAGAGAATAGCTATCTTAAGTTCATTTTAATGTCAAAGAATAGATGATGTAATGTTAGATTAAAAGGATGAAATCTTCTAATTGTCTTATTTTCACACTTGCATATTAACAACTTCAGTGATTAATGCTAATAAACCTTGAATCTTGAGTTATCTTTCCCAAGGAAAACAACATCTAAATTATCATTTCCTGAAGGAATTCTAACAGTAATTTATTTCTGTCCTGTGGTCAACCAAAATTGCAGTGGTAAACTGAAGCTGGCATAAGATATGTGAGTAGTTCAATTATGCTTATAAATAAACCTAGATCACTAATTTTCTAGCAGTTCTAAGTTGACAGAATTATAGTGGTCTCTTCATATTGTCTAACTTTGATGGTCTCCTTTATTTTGTTTTTTCTTGACATGATTATCTTTTGCCCAGGTTGTTTTGAGGTTATTACTAACTTTAGATTTACAGTCCCAGCAGATGGTTGAAAAGAAAAAGATAAATTCAACAATTCTATAAATTTGATGTCTTACAACATTGTTTAAAACTATTAACTGAAGTTACTCTATCAGTGTCTACCTTTAGTAACATATAATCTATCTAGAAGTAGCTATATCCATAATGAATCCATTATTAACAACTTTGGCTGGCATTTAAGACCACACAAAAGGTCATGCTAACCTCTCAAGCCTGATCTCACTACCTCTGTGTGTGTACATTGGCCTCGAGTAACTGAGTAACTCATTATTCTCCTGCTGAGCAGCCCAATTTCCTCCTTACATGGCCCTTTGTCCATTGAGACAATATTCATTTATAAAGTACCAACAATTGTGTTCCCTGTTGGAGTTGCAGTAAGGAGCAAGGTATTCAAAATTCTTGTTCTAATATTTTAGTGGAACTTTCAAACAAGGAAGTAGCTAATTATGACACAGTGGGATGTGTTTTTCTCTGTTCCCTGATGTCCTTCCTTGTTCCATTTCAGCAGCAAAAATACTAAGCATTTCTCAAAAGTAACCTCAAATAAAACTTCTACATAAAGCCTTGTCATACGTTAGCTCCTTTAGTGCTAATTTGTGGAATTACTGAATTATTGTCAGAAGGCACTCAGTACCAGATTTTGCTTCCTAAGTGGTGTCCCAGTATAATTATTTCGCACTTTGAAAATGTTCAAATATTTGTCTGGCTTTTATTTTTAATGTTATAGTGAACCACAGATTTCAGAATCTTTCCTTTAGGACTGTTGGTATGCTTGCATTTTGATGCAGCTGCTATTCAATTCTAGAGAAAAGCATAATATTTTACAAAGTTTAAGTCAAGGTTTAAAGTATCTTTGTAGGTAAATTTGAAAGTTCCCCTGTCTCATAAAATATGTATTAGTCCAGAATATTTGTGTTAGTCTTACTTTTATTCTGACCTCAACAGAATTTATTGTATTTTTTTTTTATGTTTTAGTGCTGTCTTTTTCTCCATTTTATAGCATTGGGGCTGCTACAGACTTCTTAGGGAATCCTTCTCAACATGGGCAACAACATACTTTTTATCTCAGAGTTCTTTGACTTGTACAAGCTCAACTGGAACATTCAGAATGTAACACAAATCACTAGTCAAATACTTTTTGGTAAAGCACAGCATAGGGAATATTGTCAATAGTATTGCAATAACCATATATGGTGTCAGGTGCATACGAGACTTGCCGGGATGATCACATTATCAATTATATAAATTTCTACTCTGTTGTATACCTGAAAATAATATTGTATGTCAACTGTAACTGAAAATATTTTAAAATTTTAAATTACACTGACATACTGAAGAGACTGGTCAAGTTACTGAAAAAAGAAGAAAAGGAATACTTGTTGGGCATCAATCCTGCTTTAGTTCACCCCCATGAGGAAGCTGGAAGTTGAAACTTCTGGTCCATGTCCTAAGTAAACACTTTAATTTTTTTTAAATATTGACATTTCACTGATACTAAGTCTTGCCTCCACATGAATGAGTATTAACCTGGGCATCTGCTTAGTTGGTGCCACAGAATTACTTTGCTTCCACTTATTGAAAAGGAGAATAACCTTAAATTATCAATAACTCAAAAGTGGGAAATGTTATTCCTGGAGGATTTTCTGAAGAATATGTAATCATCAGTCTCTATTGTTATCCTTTGGGAAAGCAAATGGAGAATTCTAGAATTTTCTTTATTTTAACTAGGCTTCATCAATGACCTTATTTAATAATATGGAAGTAGTCTTAGGAAAACTGACTTTTGACATGCCTTAGGGATGCCATTGAAGATTAACACTGTCCCATCATCTACTCTTTATGGGGACAGATGGCAGCAGTATCCCATCTGTCAGTAAATATGTGTTCTTCTCAGCAGTAAGTTGTCTTTTATCTCACAGAGGCAGTAAGTCCAATGGTCCAGGGTGGATGCTTTGCAGCTAGACAAGCTGGGTCCAGATCTTGTGGCCACCCCTTACATGCTGATGATTTCACTTCCTCCTTTGTGAAATGAGTACAAAACTAGTTCTTACCTTGTAGGACTGTTGAAGATATTAAATTATATTAAATAGACAAAGCATCTGTAAAAGCCTCTGACACAGAGTGGGTGGGTACTCCCTGTTAGCTATGATTCTTCAGAGAATGATATATTTTGAAATTGATTTTTTTTTCTATTTTCTGGCATCTAGGAAGAGTAGTGCCAAATGTTTCACCTTTCTGACACTTTTTAAATAGATACAAAATCTTCCACTTCTTTTTTAACATTTGTTCTCTTTGAATCTGTAATTATTTGTTTAATTTTATTCTCTACTTATTGTATTACATATTACTGCGCAAAATTGTATACCCCATATGCAGGGTGGAGCAAAAGCAGGTTTACAGTTGTGAGTGCATGAAACACAGAGTTTATTATTGTATTATTATTTATTAATCATTGTATTATTTTCCACATGAACAACTGACTATGTATTAGAAATCAGATTTATTTTAATGCCAATACTTTTGCCCCACCCTGTATTACTGGTGGAGTTAGGGAGTATAAGAAAAGTGTGCATACATAATACATTTTCATTTAAATCTTTTGCTACTTTAAGACAAAATCTTTGGAATTAGTGATTGAAATAGGGAGTAAAAAGATTTCTATAAATGTTCTTGTTTTTGATTCACATTATAACTTTGTGATAATTAATATATAATTTTTGTTTACTTTTTGTAGTCTTAATGTTGCTCATATTGCACATTAAAAAGATGTATATATTGAATTTTCTATATTCTTTTACACTGAGTCTTTTCCAATTCTAATAAAATATAAATGTACATTTTCTCTCTTCATGTTTGGGTCAGCTGCCTCATTTTTCTCCAGGCTAGGCTTAAGGGCCAATTTTATCATTTACATTTAAAATATCTTTTTTAGTTGCAAATAATAAAAAAGCAAGTCACACAGACTTAAACACTAAAGATAATTTTTCTCATCACATAACTTCAAATTCCAGAGGGAGATCATTTTTCCAACAAGGATGGATCAGGCCTTCTGCTCTCCTCAAACATTTTGTCAAGTTCACGTCTGTGGTTCAGCTTATTCGCTACCTCACTTCCCTTGTGACCCCAAAGTGGCTCCCAGCAGCTGCCAACCCCCATGCTTGAGGGCCTCCCCACACTGGACAGAACAGCAGCATTCCTGAGATTCTGACCCGAACTACTCAGACAATGTACCCCTAAAGTAATCACGGGGCCAAGGGAGAGAGTTTCATCCTGACTGAGCCAGCAAACCAATGCCATCGCAGAAACTGAGCACAGCAGCAATCCCACTCAAAGCGCATGGGAGGGGTACAATAAAGGCTGAGGATGTGATCTTGGGATAGCAAATTAATTTATACATCACTGCTGTTTTTGAATTTTGAGCTTGTGACATAAAACCATTTAGAGTAACAGACA
Source organism: Anoura caudifer (assembly GCA_004027475.1). NCBI lineage: Eukaryota > Metazoa > Chordata > Mammalia > Chiroptera > Phyllostomidae > Anoura > Anoura caudifer. The sequence goes on from PVKU01006788.1 coordinate 69,674, forward strand.
AAGCCATAATTAACTGTTAGAACCAAGGGTGAATCACTGGGTTATCTGATTGATTCCTTTATTCCTTTATACAATGGAAATTTGCTGAAAGTCCTAGACAGGCAATAAAATCTAAGCCTTTAGGACACAAAGTGTCCGATAACTGGCTATAGTACAGTGGTGAGTATATAAAAAAAAAAAAGAACAAACCTAGAATGCCCTTCAGTGTTTGCCCAGTAGGATCAAAACTCCCCCCACTTCCGCTATGAGAAGCATCAGCGGTTCTCTTTACTCTCCTTCACAACTTTGCTCTGGGATCTTCCCTGAACTGTGCCGCTTCTGTTATAATTCAAGCATATTTACGATGATTTTACTCAGAACATATTTTTAACTTGTTTCACATACTTTCTGTGGACCTAAATGAATAGATCCTAAAGTATGTTACAAATCAACCACTCCCAAACAGCATTTCCTAATCATTAAAACAAGTGGCTATGTATTAGAAATCAGACTTATTTTAATACCAAGTTGATGGGTGGTTTCAATAAGTGATTGTTTCTATTTTCACACATTAACTTCTGGACAAAATAAAATATAATATCCACTGGAATATGTATTTGCCTCAAGGGCAAATGGCAATTTATGTCTTAGCCTGCTCACATTCTCCTACAGATCTAAGCCTCGTTATCTGAAGGCAATAAATTAATGCTTGACTAACCAGCACTGTTAGAACATATGAATTTACTTTTCTAAACATAACATTTTCTAAGTCTGAGGGTCAATGATCCATGGATCTTAATGAGTGATTTTCTGGATATTCTCAGAGAATTGCATGTCAATTAAAGTAAAATGGAATCATTATTCATAAATACTTAACAAGAGAGAAATATGCACATAATTTTTAAATGCTTATATTAAATTAGTCAATTTCATAGAATTTATTTCCTTTCCCTTTAAACTAGTGAATTTTTGTCTCAGGAAGAAGTTGTCTCTATAGGCTTCTGCAGCACACAGGGCTATATTCTGGGCATTTTTTCGGTTTCTCTTATTAACAACCAATAAACATAATCAACGCTGGCAGATATTCTCATACTTTATACTAATTTTACGTTCCCCTTGCTCAGTTCAGTGTTCCAGATCAACTGTTGATTAAACACATGGATATCAGCATCACTACACACACATTTACTGATAATCTTCAACTTTAAATTCCAGTCTTGGTTTTCTGTTTTATATCCCATATATGAGTGAAATCATGTAGTTATTGTCCTCTCCCACCTTACTTATTCCCCCTAGCATGATACTGTCAAGATCCATCCAAGTTGTCACAAATGGCAATATTTCATCATATTTTATGGCTGAGCAGTATTCCATTGTGTCTAGGATTTCCACTCATATGTGGGATATAAAACACAAAGAAACTCATAGACGCAGGCAGTGGTGTGATGGTTATCATAGGGGAAAAGGGTTGGGGGAATGAAACAGGTAGAAGGGGTCAAGTGCATGGTGATGGAAGGAGAATAGATTTTGGGTGGTGAGCACAGAATGCAATCAATACACAGATGATTTATTATAAAATTGCACACCTGAAACTTTTACAATATTGTTAACCAGTGTTATATTAATAAATTTAATTAAAAAGTAAATTCCACTCGTGGAATAAAGATGTTAACTATGGGATTCTTTTCTGTTCACATTTGTTCACATCACTGATTAAATGACATGTTATGATAAAAGCTTACATTCATTTCTCTTTTTACAACAGCTAATGTGGAGCAGCAGTGCATTGCAGAGGTGCAGAATACTCTGATAAATGGCTTTCCTTTCTACAGAATGTTACAATACAGGAAGACTTTTGTTGGATAATGATAATTTTAATTCTTCTCTCCTATTTACTTTATTGTGTATTGCTTTATAAGTATTAAGTGGATCATTACAGCAAAGGGATCCTAATGAGAAGCCTGACTTGATCATAGCCAGTTTTGTACAATATTTGTTAGCACACATTTTGGCCAAAGAATGAAGCATGTTATTCATCCATTATAATAAGTATGATGTGACTTGAACTTTTACTGTACTTCTGTAGATTTCCTTCTCATTTTGCTAAAAATGATCAACATGGGATTTTAAAACATGGAACATCATAGGCATAGACTATTAAATTTTTATCAAAGTACAAGTAGTTAATTAAACATGTTTTAAAAGCTTAACCTCACATGTAATTGGAGAAATGCTAATTAAAAACAACACATCATTTTTAATCCATCAAATTTCAAAAAGAATGCTTGTGTGTATTTTATAAGGGTTAAATGGCATCTACATGCTAATATAAAGGTTAAATAAAATTTTTATAAAGCTAAAAAAATTAAACAGCGTACTGATCCTATTCTCAAAGCCTTTTCCCTAATTAATCAGGGTGAGGTATTTTTTCATTCTATTTCTTTTTTTTCCGCACTGATTTTTTTTTTAATTGTCCAAGTACAGTTGTCTCCATTTTCACCACACCACACCCCCCTGCCCCACCCATCCCCACCTCCCACCCTCGAACCTACCCCCTTTGGCTTTGTCCATATGTCCTTTATACATGTTCCTTGATGGCCCTTCCCTTATTATCCCCTATTTTCCTTCCCCCCTCTCCTCTCTGGTCAGTTCATTCTTTATTTCAACTTCTCTGGTTATATTTTGCTTGCTCATTTGTTTTGTTGATTAGATTCTACTTATAGGTTAGATTATATGATATCTGTTTTTCACCACCTCACTCATTTCACTTAGTATAATGCTCTATTTCTTAAAAAAAAGAAAAAAAATTTCTCTTTTGGCTTATAACGTTTTCTATAGCTCATGAAATGACCTAATTTTGTAAATGATTAATCTGACATTTTAACATGAGTTAAAAATATTTTTGTAGGAGTAAACAATATGATATATAAGGGTCTCTTTTTTTTTTTTAGGAACTTAAGCATCCAAGCACAAGCATATTGGCTTGTGCAATTTATTCATGCCTGTATAGTGTAAAACATGAGGGACAGTTTCACAATTTTCTGATTATACTTACTCTTTTTCTGAGTTGTGGCTAATTTAAAGTTATTTTCCAAAAACAATTTGACCTGACCTGCAGTTCTGCTCAGTCTCATCCAGTTTTGACTTACTCATGTATCCTTAAGAGAGTCACTTTTTTTTAACAAGTGGCTGTCAGTTTACTCTATTTTGTTTATTTTAACATATGTAGCTCTATGGTTACCTGGCAGTAGAAGACCTAAACATGAAACGCACTTTCACTTAGTAATTTCTAAACCACAGATGAAAGAACCAGTATTCATGGAGGTTTGCCAGTAACTGTCCTTTACTTAACACTTTAAAACCTTTTGGATGCAGCCCTACTTGAGAGCTTAGAGGCTGGTCGAATCTTAGTGACCAGTCCCACCTCAATACAACCACTTTCATTCTGTCCTGTGTTGATGTCATTGATCAATATTTAAAGGAACCTGGTAAGAAATGACTGTGGAACCCTTTTCCAACTCTTAAAACATGGCTGATGTTTGTTATATTCCATAGTCTTCTATGTGGTCCCATGGGAGAAATTTTCTGTCTCACTGGAGAGCATGATTCATTTCCACAAAGATGATTTCTTTTTATTAAATAAAAGTTAATTCAATAACTAAATATTTTATAACCATTCATTCAAATTTTACTGATCATGTACTCTGTACTATGCACTGTGCTGATGTAAGAGATACAGCAGAGAACAGAATAGATGAACATATCACTGTCACCAACCAGTTTTCATTGTCATGAGTGTTCCCCAAAGAGAACACATGCACACACACAGACATTATACATAGAGAAACACATATATAAATATATATTCTTTCATGCATCTATGGAATTTGGCTCATGTGACCATGGAGGCTAACAAGTCCCAAGACCTGAAGGATGAGTGGGCCACCTGGAGATGCAGGAGAGTTGATTGTTTATTCTAGTCTGAGGCCAGCAGGCTTAAAATTCAGGAAGAATCTATGTTTTAGTTTAAGTCTGAAGGCTGGAAAAAAGCCAGTGTCCTAGTGTAAAGGCTGTCAGGTAGAAAGGATTCTCTGTTCCTCAGGGAGAAGAGTTAAAAAGGCCTTTAACTTACTGGACAAGGCCCACTCGTCTTATGGAAGGTAATCTGCTTGGTCCACTGATTTAAATGTTAATCTCATCCAAAAACACCCTTACAGAAATACCCAATCTAGTTGACACATAAAATTAACCATTGCAACACTTACAAATTAAAGTCTGTAACTTCTCAGACTTCTCCTTCAAGTTTCAGATTCACATATTCAAAGGTCTCCTAGACAAATCACTCTGGGTGTTAGTTAATAGACACCAAGAACATCATCAAGTGGCCAAGAAATGGAAACAACCAAAATGCCCTTCAACAGACGTCTGGATAAAAAAGATTCGGTACATATATACAATGGACTACTACTCAGCCATAAGAAAAGATGAAATACTGCCACTTGTGACAACATGGATAGATCTTGAGAGCACAATGCTAAACAAAGTAAGCCAGATAGAAAAAATCAAGAACCATATGATGTCACTCCTATGTGGGAAATAAAACTGAAAGCAGCAAATGAACAAATAAGACAAACAACCAAAAACTTGTAGACACAGACAACAGTATGGTGGTTACCAGAGAGAAAGGGGGTGTGAGGGAAGGTAGTAAAGGGGGAAAGGGGTCAAATATATGGTGACAGAGGAGATTTGACTTTGGCTGGTGAACATACAATGCAATATACAGATGAATATATCATAAAATTTTGCACTTGAAACCTATATAATTTTATAAATCAATGTCACCCCATTAAATGTAATTTAAAAATGAGAAAACAAACAAATAATAGAGTAAAGAAAAAACCCAGTTCCAAACCCTTGACTTCTATGAAAAGGTCCCGCCTCTCTCAGCGTTCTCCTTCTCTGTAAATGGCACCATCCCACACCCAGTGGCTCAGGCCAATCCCTTCAGAATGATTCCTAATGCATCTCTTGCTCAAAGCCCTTAGTAAATGTGACTATTGTTATTATGGTAAAGCCCATCTTTCTCCAGTACTGTTTCCCTCAATGCATTATTGATTGAAAACACAGCAAACTTATTAAAGAAGCAAATCTGGTAATGTTAAATTAACTGCACCGCCTTCATTAACTTAATAGTTTTTAATAGCTCCCTATAACCTAGAGAATGAAGTCATTTATTCTTAGTGTAATATAAAGGGCCTTTCATGAAGATTATCACTCCCATCTCATCTCTCATCATAATACACTCAAGCTCTTTGTATCAGCCATCCACCCGTCCCTAGGCTCTTTGTATTTCTCTGAATGGGACAAGCGCTTCTGCTTCTAGGCCTTTACATTTGAATTTCTCTCTTCTTAGTGTGCCCACACCCATCTTCTCTATTCCATTCATGTTTGTCTTTCAGAACCCACACAAACACCACTTTTTCTGGGAATTCTCCTTGACCTCCTAAGTCTAAATTAGATGCATAGCACTTTTCACACTCTGATAATTAGCTGTTTACTTGTCCATTTTCACTCTGAACTTTAAATTTCTTATTAAGCAGAAATGGATGAAAATTCACATAGAAATCACCAAGCATAGAACCTGATACATATTAGGTACCCAACTATTCTGGAAGGAAGGAAGAAAGGAAATGAGAGAGTAAAAAAGAAAGTGTATAAAGTTCATAGGACAAGTTTCTGCAGTTACAATTCTCCATGGCAACTGGGAAAGCCATGGTCACCTAGGGTGTATAACAGGGAGGATCCAAAGGAATGAAATATGACATGAATAGCGGAAGAAAGTTCTTTTCACTCAGGCTATAAGATTCCCTGCAATTCTCCTATCCAGTGAGAGCACCACTACCATTCCCTGAGTGGTGCTAATAATTTCCCTTTCAAATGGGACAAAGTCTAACAGCATACCAAAACTCCAGGAAGAGAGCACTTAGGTAACATGACCCATGGATAGCCACAGACTTCCTTTATATCTCAGCTGTTCACCTACCAACCATCAGTCTAGAGTGATTTTCAACCAGTGTGTTGTGAGAATTTTTAAAACATGCAGCCCTTGACTATGCAGTCAGAGGTAAGGACCGCTTTTCCCTTAGATTGTCAAATTTAAAAAATGACAACAGCCAACATAACAATAGCCATCATATGTGAATAACCTATCTTGAACCATGTGTTACATGAGGTTGCATCTGATTGGTTGCTTTCTCAGTACCAGAATTCCTTATATATATGGATAGGCACCTCATTTTTTAAGAAGTCACATTGGAACAAAAAGGGTAGGTAATTACTATTATTATGTATTTTTCATAAATCAATCAAAATTATACCTATTTTTTGTCAGATCAGCGAAAACATTTTTTGCTGTGTCGTGGAATTTTAGTAATTAGTTTATGAGTTCCAGGAGATGAAAAATGTTGAAAATCACTGCTCTGGAGAGGGCACAATACCACAACAGTCAGTACCCCGAAGTTTGCCTCACTTCCCATAGTAACAAGGAGATCAGTCAATCAACTCATGGAAATATACACAAATTCCCACAATGATTAAAAATAATTTTCCAGGGGAAAGAAAGGTCTACCTAATTATAAGTGTTTTGATGGTGCCCAGAAGCACCATCTATTTCTTTAATCATTTCTGATTAAACTTATTCATTCTTAAGTACTAGCCTTAATAATAAAATGTGAAAAATCATCATCATTAAATCATTGTATTATAGTATACTAGGTATCTGTTGCTGTAATAAAAATTACCACAAGCTTACAGCTTAAAACAATACACATTTTTTATCTTACAGTTTCTGTGCATTAGAAAATTGGAAGTGGCTTACCTGAGTAGTTCTAGCTCAGCATCTGTCATGAGGCTGCATGGCAACCTGCAGTTATTGAAGGCTTGACTAGGGCTGGAAGATCCATTCCCAAGATGGCTCACTCACAAGGAATTCACGGCCAGGTCCTTGCTGGCTGTTTGCAGGAGGCCTCAGGTCCTTGCCTCATGGACCTCTTCACTGGGCTACTTAAGTCCTTATGACATTCCCTGAGAGTAACGGATGTAGGGGAACGAGCAAGAAGGAATGCCTCCGTCACAATGCCTTTTTTTGACCTACCATAGCAAATGGCATATAGTTGTTTCTACTATGTTCTATTCATTAGAGACAAGTCACTAAGTCCATTCTACATGCAAGGAAAGCAGAATTAAGCTCCACGTTTTAAAATTGTAGGCATACTTTAAGCACATATGGATAATATTAAAACAATATTGTTTTTACTTAATACAAATGCATAGTATTTCAGCTTCATTAAGTCTTCTTTTGGAATGAAACCATGAAATGATAACATATATTCTATGGGAATGCTTAGACTCCCATATGACGTTTTGAAATAGCTCCTTTAAAATGTATATCTGCCTTTATTTGCAAGAGTGATAAGGAAAAAAGTGCACAGCTGTTTCCTCTCTCTCCTCAGACTAAAAAGAAAGCATAAATCCATTCAACACTCTATGCCTCTGTTTACTTCTCAGGGTTTAAAATATACAGATGAGAAGAATAGTCATTTGATAGTGAAGACAAACACATAAATAGTAACCTGTATGAGACTTTCCATTGGTATGCTTGTTGAAGAAAGGCAGGAGTATACTTGTGGTGAAAATTTTTACCCATCACTTTCTCCTTTCTCCTAACTCACCCTTTCCCATTCCCTCCCTTTTCTCCTTTATCTTTCCCTCTCCTCTCCCTTTCACTGGGAACCAAGATTTCAGCTGACATGCCCAATGGAAGGGTAGTAAGCTAGGATTTCTGAGGCTGAGCTTTTAGCCGCCCTCAGACTCCTTATTTTGCTCATATAAATTAAGCAATTTGCTTTTGTTCTCTCCATTTAGCTTGCCCCTGGGGGCATTTTTCTTTTAACTATTGGTAAGTTCTTTGCAGGTCAGGGTCCTGGTTGAAATTCTGATCATTGCACTCTTAACAGTAATCGCAACACATTTTGCTTTCTACCTGTATGCTGTCGTCTCCAGTCCTCTCATTCCTGACAGTATCAAGGAGCTTAACTCTTAATAGCATCTCCTCCAAACTTCTGCCAAACATAACTGGCTGGCAGGATTATTAGCTTTATGTATTATTATATCCACTCTAACATATCAGATTCTCTAAGCAGCTTGATCCCTTCCTCCTCTGTCTGCTCCCATGTTTCTGATTTTTCTATTCTAGTTACTGTAGGCCTTCACTCATTCCAAGCATCCGAAAGTTGGAATCTTTCATGTTCACCCTAGCAGCAGATTAGTTGTATCTGCCAGAATGCTTGTCGGGGCATTAAAACCCATATCACAGGAAAGTACTTCCATATGGATAAACTCCCTCTAATCTGACTTTGCTTTTCTTGATGAAGCATTCTTACGATACAGACTCATATATATTATGCATAGTGGATTCACGTTAGGTCTCAGTCTCCTTCAGTATGAGATCCCTTTCCTCCCCTTATCATGCCATAATGTCCCTGGCCAAATATGTTTTGTAAGTTTACCTTAGTCATTGGTCTGGTGGCCAGGAGTGGAGAGGAGAGTAGGTCCTGCCGCATTAGGTGTTGACTTGCAAGGCAGAGGCTTCTACATCTGCTGCACCCTCTTCAGGTGAGGGAGGAGCATTAATTTAATTGGGAAAGAATGGGCTAGTTTTGAAGGCACAGAGGGTTAAGGGGCCAATGGGGACTTAAATTTTTTAATGCATTAACTCAGAGGTTAATCTCAAGTCTCAGGGGTCCCACTCAAACTCCAAAATGGACCTGACCTTGACAGAGTGGACTTGAATTCTCAGCCAACTTCAGATTTCCATATACCTTTTAATTAAATCCCAGAATTGCTATTCAGCTTTGCTGGGTTGCAGAGGATGAAAGACTGTTTGTGCTAAGAGGGCCTCTGGTTTTCACACTTGACTTGAATTAGTGATTAATCATCCCCAAAGACTCATTAACTTTCTCCAATGCTTGATTGCCTTCAGCATTAGGCATCCACCTTCAGAGTCCTTATAAATACTTCTGATCCCAAACATCTTAAAAGTAAGGTATTTCACCTACCATTGCATCCTCTTATACTCAAAGTTCTTTGCACTGATAAAAATTAAGCAATCGCTCAAGTACAGCAGAGGTAATACGATTCTTACTTCCAGCCAACCATTGGGCAATCCAGCCAAAGTGGGATTTTGGAGTGTGCTTCTTCAAACCACTTGTGCTGCCAAATGTCATGTTAACTTCCCCCAGGAAACCAGCTCTGAAACAGGTTTGCATGCATGTAGCTTCTGGGGAGTTTTCTCTGAAACACTCTCTCCAAGGAAATGAGGGAAGCAGGACTGAGTAGAGAGAAAGGCTGGACTATAATGCAATTGCCACAGAGACCTCATACACTTTCTCAGGGAGCTCTGGAGCTAGAATAGACAGTTTCAACTGTTCTAACCCGAGGCAAGGAAACCTTGTCTGTACCTCTATTTCAGCCTGCCATTGGTGTGGGCTAACCTCTCTGGCAAGCAGCCCAACCTTTAAGAGCCATAGGGATTACTTAAGCAGAAGAGAAATCCTGCAGGGACTTACCTGTGAGCTGTTTTAGCCAATACACCCAGCAGCTGAGCAAAGGAGAGCTCCTTGGGAGGATGGGGAGGAGACAGACCTGGATCATGGCAGTAAATCATTTCATCTACTATACTATGCTCCCTGTGGGAGGCATAATTAAAGTACCAGGGAACTGAAGTAAAGAGTAAGGAATCTTTGTAAATAAAGGATAATGTGGCATAGATGTTGAAAAAACATAAGCTTTTCTTTTTTTTTTTTTGGTGAATAAATAGCAAATAGTTCATTTGGACTGAAATAAAGAATGCAATGAAAGGGTATAAGTAAAAGATACTAAAAACATAGTGGATATAAGTGGGAAAGAAGTCAATTGGACAAACCTGTGAGAGACTATGGTTACAGAGGAAGAACTTCAGGCCCTACTTATTGATAGGAATTGTTTTTTGATTTGATGACATAAACTTTTCTGAGTTGAAGATGACATAAAGCATTTTTCTGATATTGTCGTGTTTAGTTTATTCATTGCTCAATTTCAGTTTATAACGCATTTTTGCATATTTTAAAAAGTATTTCCCACACTTTTACCTCCTCCATTTCCTCTTTTTTGGTATACTGTATATATTGTACACTTTCTTTAGTAGCAGAAAGAAAGAACTGAACTCCTAGTAGGGTTGTAAAAAATGGATTTGCATAGAAACAGCTTACTAGGAACAATATATTTGACAGTTTTGAATACACAATAACATGTGATGATTTTCATATTGTTCTTCAATTATCTGAGAAGTATAAAAACCATTACTCGAGTCATTAAAGTTGGAATGAACGTTAGGGAATTCACTCGAGGCAGAACACATTTCCATAGGCAGAATACTGAAACAGCTGATCTCATAATTATGTAACTCCTCAGTTCTATTTAGCTAAACTTTATTTAAATTAATATTACTTTTGCCTGTTCCCTTAGAATAGAAACCTCTAAAGACATTTGGTAGCTACACAGTGTAATCTAACACAGCACTTAACTAAATTTCTATGTCTTCTGATTCTGTTTTTAGTTCAGGATGTGCTGACATGACTTCCTGTAACTCCATCTCCTCTCTGCTTTACTTTGGAACAACTTATAATCAGCAATTTCTGAAAATCACTTTCTAAAAGGTAAGAAAAGTGGTATTTCAACGTTAAGTGGGATAAAAGTAACAATGGCAGCAAGTTTACTTTTTCATGCTGTTCCTCATAACCAGAACCAAAGCATGACTCTAGTTGGAATGCCTTGACAATTACCTGCTTACTTTACTTTTATTAATAATGATGCTATATATGCCAGGACAAGATTCTCAGGTTTGTTCCTCCCCACATTTGCCTCTGGTGGGGGAGTTTGTTATGCAGCATACTAGCATATCAGAGTTGTACTCTGAGAAGTATCTGTATTGGCATATTAGGAAGAGAATACTTTGTGTTATGGCATTTTACTCTGAAGAACAAGGATATAACTTGCTGGTGAAATCGAACTTGCTGATACAATTTTAAAGAATGAAAATCCACAAGAAGGATGGCGGGAGTGCGGGGTCTGCCAAGAATATAGGCAAGTCTTTGATTTCAAGTCAGTCAGAAATAAATAATGATAAATGTTTGCATGGTCCTCTAGACAGTGAGTGTACTTGTGATCAACTACTGGGCATGAAAAGTTATTTCTGGAGATATTTTCATTATATGGGCATAAAGACAGGGTCACACTTCAACTGTACATTGCTTTAAAGTCCATGAATCATTTTCTCATATTTATCTCATTTGACCATTATAATAATCCCATGATGATTCCACTGTATACAGATGAGAAAATTGAACCAAAACTAGTCATCCAAGATGAAATAATTACTAAGTCCCAGCAGAATCACCTCTTCCAAATTGTGCTTATTTCATTCTCCCATACTCCCTCTGATCTTTAAGGTTTAGTTATTTGATTTCCCTAAATTGTAAGTCAGCAAAAGACATATCTCAGTTTCTTTTCTGCTTATACTTTAAAAAATAATTCTTAAAGAAGTAATTTGGGGCTTTAGGTCATATCTCTCATTTCAATATCAGAGACACCAAAACTGAATCAAAATCTCTCACTTAAAATATGCTTTTGTACCATCCCAGGCACTGGGGATACAACAACAAACAGATGAGAAGTGGAAGCAAATGAAGTGAAATGAGAAACTCCACAGAACGTCACATCACCTATGTTCTGTTCTTACCAAATTGTGACTCTAATCATAATGTGAAGACGGAATGTATTTCAAAACAGCTGGCTTGGAGGCCTCAAACTTTTCAGTGTCATTAAAGGCTAGAAAAGGAGGTGACTGTTTTGGATTAATGGAGAAAAGAGATACGGCAATTAACTGCAAAGTGTGACTAAATACTGAATTAAGTAGGGAAAAAAACATTGTTGGGGCAACTGAGGAAATTTAAATAGGAAGAGACTTTACATGTAATATTATTTCTCTGATATAAAATTGCCTGAGAATGATTATAGCATGTAGGAGAATACCTTAGAAGTTATATGCAGAAGAATATAGAAGTGAAGCATCAAAACATCTGCAATTTACTGACAAATGGTTCAGACAGGTTACATAGATTTAGCTATATAGAGAGATACACACAGGCATGTGCATGTGTATTTATGTGTGTATTTAGGTAAACAGAAAGAAAATGTGCCTGAGAAGAGGCAAATGAGTCTAGGCAAAGGATGCTGTATGAATGTTCTTTGCATTGTTATTTCAGCTTTTCTGTTGATTTGACATCTTTCCACATAAAGAGTATGGCAAAAATAAAAACAACACCACAATAAAATTTTTTCCTGAACCATTAAATTAATTTTATTTGATTTATAGAAATTTTGTATAAATTATTAATAATACTTGGAACTTTGAGGAAGATGCTACACAGCGCTGGATTTCTGTACAAAAGGGCAAACTTTATGTCTTGGGAAACATTTCTTTGTTTTGTTATGTCTAGCGTGAGTATTAGGCTTTCACTTTAGTAGTAAAAAAAGATGGAAGGAAAAAGGAATAAAAGAAAAAGGAGAAAAGAAGAAAAAGCAAATTTCTGTGTTTCCATTTATTAGTCCTCTATCTAGCTAAATATTAGCCAGTTTTCAAAAATCATCTCCAGCATCATTTACTGCAGATGGTTTGTAAATAAAGACTCATATTTTTCTCTCTTTCGTTCTACCCTTGGGAGCCTTTGTTCTCTCATGACATAGTCCATCAGATATTGGGCATGAAGTGAAGTGGTTAAAAACTCTATTTGCAGCTACTGTTTCTGGGGAAACCCTGAATGATGTATACAGACATTTCTGCCTGGATGCTGGGAGTATTAGATTACACTTCCTCTTCCAGCAATCCCACGGCGTCTTTTTACCTCTTTTCACATGCCTGGCAGTTTGTGTTTTGTAACAGGAATGAAAGAAGAGGGAAGGCCCAGAAAAAGAAAAGAGAATGGCTAGGGGTCTCGTTATCTGTTCCCTCTTTGGCCCTCTGGTCAGATCTTGACAAATATTACTAAGTGCTGAAATGCATAAGTTTTTAAAGCTCTTTAATAAAAAACATATTTGGGTCTCTAGGGACCAGGAAGGCACAGATGAGGAGGTAAATGGTACAAAGGGAAAAGAGAGCCTCCCACTTACCTCTGAATAGAACCCAGCACAGTGCTGGCATCTCAAAAAGAGAAAGTCTGGGAACACGGAGAGGCCGCGCTGTGGCCTGAACATTGGCATTTCCATGATGGATGAGGGCATTCCAAGAAACTCGACAGGTAAAGAACAGGAACTAATGAAACTTGGATCACAAGAGAGAGAAGGGGGAAGACAGGAATAGTTGACCACACCTAAGCAAATCATCTGTGGGCACAAATAAGTGGTTCTTCTGTGATCTTCCCCCAGAGGTCTTGCTGTCAGTTTGGGCGGGTTAGCTATAGAATACACCTTTGTGTCCCAGTGATGTCACAGGGCCAGAATCATGATCCTGTGTAATGGCTGGGTTGTATTTTGATCTCACAATCCCTACAGGAATTTTCTCAACCCACCAAAATAAGCTTCCAATGCCTTCCTATCATCAGAAAATACAAAGAATGAAACCTGCTGGGAAAATGTCTCTATCCGAGAGCGGAAACACAACCATAAAATTCTAATCAGGTTGAGAGGACAGAGAGCTGCTCCCCCCATAGATGTTATTATCAACCAATTTAGTAAGCACTCATTTGGCAGAATTTGTTAAAAGGAAGAAAACCCACCCACAGACATCACTGATAAAGCCTCCTTAAATAAAGACTGTACTTAGAACAGTTGAAAAGTCAAAAAGAAAGAACCTTCTAGTGAGTAACAAAGAAGGGTCTCAAAGCAAGAAGCTGACATCCCAGAATAGACAGAGAGACATGGAACATGCCAGAACATAAACCAGAAAATGAACTTGAAAAGCAATACATCATATGACCTAAGGGTTAAGGAAGGAGTCCGTACAAACAGACTCCCTGGTTTGGATTCCTAGTTCTGCCATCTTTCATGTGTATGGCTGCAGAGAAGTTATTTAAGCTAGAAGTGCCTCAGTTTCCCCATTTGAAAAATGATTTTAATAGAAGCTGTCTCATGGTTTGTTGCAACAATTAAATGAGTTAATTTCTCTAAACAGCACCTGGCACATAGTAAGACTGGATAAATAACAGCTCCTGTTGAATTATAGCTTTTATTAAATGTTAAATATTGTTGGCGACAAGTAACCAGAGGTTCAATAATCTCAAACATCACCCCTTTCTGGGGGATGACAGGACCTTACATAATATATCTCCCTGGTTTTCCTTTCTTTTGTTAATTATCCCTGACAATGTATTAATAATTGTATATAATTTGTCATTATCATTGTCAAATAAATTACAATTTTATTGTCCTAAGTGAGCCAATCCAGATGAGTAGCACCATTTATAGAAATGTATCTTTATGAGGCTTTTGCCTGCCTGAATGTTTCCTTGTTAAAATAGCACCTAGGCACCCATTCATCACAACACTCACCATAACAGTGAGTTTATTGCATCCAAGGCAGTCACCTTAATCAGGAGCTGCATCTGTATTACCTGAAACAACAGAGTCTGGCATTCATTGTAGGCTACTGGTTTTATCTCCTGTCCCTTATGCTTAATCTTGTTATAAACAACAAATCTGATTTTATTATAAATTTCAATCAACTGGAACAGACCAGTGGAAATGGCCATCCTGGATCTCAGGGCTCAAATTTACAACACTCTCCTTAATCATAATGTGCTTTCAAAGCAGCTAAGTTCAGTGATCTTGTTTCTATGGCTTTCATCTCAATATTGGCAAAAGTAACTCATTTTACTGGATTATAAATGGATACAGCAATTTAGTAAAGCACCATGCTACCAAAGGCAGAGAACCGTCCTCTTGGGTCATCTGCTAATAGCATGACACATCTGCCCAGCACCGCCTGATGTCTCAGCCCAGATGATCTGAGTTCAGTATTTGTTAACTGTTGATAGTTGACTGATATCGCAGAAGTCTAATGGTAGGATAGAATTAGAATAACGCTAGAAAAACATACAACTTTAACATTTGAACTCTCTCCCATTTTCTTCGTAGAGCCAAATATTTACCTTCTAGTAGAACAAAATGGCCTGCCAATTGCATTTCTTTTTCTGTTCATATGATTTCTCTGAAAGTTATGTGTCTTATTCAAGACCATTCAAAAATCCAATGATGAATACAAAATCAAATTTATTATTGTTACTTCTGGTCAACATGATAGTATAAGCAGACATGGCTCACCTCTTTGCACAACCACATCAAAAATGTAACTAAAATGTAGAACAACCATCACTCAGAACCATCAGAAACCAAGTTGAATGGAAGTCTGACAACCATGAAACTAAAGAAACCACATGCATCCAGACGGGTTGCAGGGGTGCAGAGGCAGAATGGGCTGGCCCCTCACTGTGTATGGTGGATTAAAATTTGGGAGGCATATCTGGAGAGCCAGGAGTCCCAGTCCCACACCAGACCCCCCAGCTCCACATCAGACTCCCCCAGTCCAGGGTTCCAGTGCCAGGAAGATAAGTGCCCACAACTTCTGGCTGCAAAAACTAGTGGGGGTTGAATTGGTGGAAGAAACTGCTAGAGCCCCAAGCAGTTCCTCTCGAAGAACCCACACATGGAATCACCTACTCAGACTCACTCCCCCTGAGCTCCAGCAGCTTGAAGGGCACCAGTGGTATACAGGGAGAAACTGAAGTGTCTGGCATCAAGGTGAGCAGAGGCCATTGTTCATTCTCTAAACCCTCCCCCCAGAAAGCTGGCAAGCTGAGACCCCATTAACCTGGCTAATGTACCTTGGAGATCCCAAGAGACTCCACCCCTCCCAAATTATAGGCATACTCCAGCTGCTTTTCCATGTGAATGGCAGATCCTGGCTCATGCTTCACAACTTCCTAAATCCTATCAAATAAGCAAGAGCTGGCCTCAGTGAGCCCCTAGCCTGGTAGTAGGAGCAGCCAGCCTAAATTAACAGCCTGGCTTTGCCTGGGAATCTTCAAACCCAGCACAAGTAGCAGCCATCTCAGATTACTTTATAGCTCATGAAGGGTGGCCCGCAGAATACAAGTGGGGGCTGACAATGGCCTGCACCACCCCAGAAACCTCAGAGCCTATGCACCCTGTGGATAGCTACAGACCATGTTGGAGCAACACCACCCTGCCCCTGAACAGGTGACCCTCCACAGATGGTACAAGTCAGTAGTCAGTGGTCATGTTATGGAAGAAACGACTCAACATGCAGTTGGATGGCGGAACATGACCCTTTATTAATGTGCACAGGCCCAGAGGAGAACAGAACCCAAATTCTGAGCCCCGAGCCTTGGCTGAGCAGGGCTTTTATTGCTCTCTGGACACCCTTCCCTATGTAGCAAAAGCAGGAGGTACAGAAGCTGATGCAAAAATAACTCTAGCCTTGAGGTGTCCTTATCGGAAGCTGGGTGTACAGAAGCCAAAGCAGAAATTATGACTACCTAACTGAAACCCGACAGTTTTGCAGTTTCTAAATAACCTAAACAAACTCTTTCCCAGCTCCTGGTCCCTCTTCTGGGTCACTTTGTCCTAGTTGACTTTTCCTCTACAGTCATAGCCAGTCCTTGCAGCTGAATGGCATGGGTAAATCATTCCCACTGAATTGCCAACAGCAACGAAGACTCAACTATAAGAAGAAAGTGTACTCAGCCCACACAAAGGGCACACCTCAAATACCCAGCTTGGGGGACAAGGGAAGCTGTGCCACTGAGTCCTACAGGACACCTACTACATTAGGTCATAACCAAGACACAGAGTTATAGCAACTCAACCTATACATAAAAACAAACACAGGAAGGCTGCCCAAATGAGGAGACAAAGAATTATGGCCCAAATGAAAGAAAAAGAACTAAATAAAATGGAGATAATCAATCTATCAGATGCAGAGTTCAAAACACTGGTTATAAGGATGCTCAAGGAACTTAGTGAGGACCTCAACAGCACAAAAAAGATCCAGTCAGAAATGAAGGATACACTAACTGAAATAAAGAGCAATTTATAGGGAAACAACAGAAAACAACAGTAGACTAGATGCAGCTGAGAATCAAATCAATGATTTAGACCTAAGGAAACAAAAAATGACCAATCAAAACAAGAAGGAAAAACAATCCAAATAACAAGGATTGTGTGAGCAGCCTCTAGCACAATTTCAAGCATTCCAACGTTTGCACCAAAGAGGTGCCAAACAGCAAAGAAAGAGCAAGAAATTGGAAACCTATTTGAAAAAATAATGAAAGAAAACTTCCCTAATTTGGTGAAGGAAATAGACATACAAGTTCAGGAAGCACAGAGTTCCAAACAAGATGGATGCAAAGAGGCCCACTCCAAGACATATCATACTTAAAGTGCCAAAGGTTAAAGATAAAAAGAGAATCTTAGAAGCAGCAAGAGAAAAGAAGTTATTTACCTATAGGGGAGTTCCCATAAGACTGTCAGCTGATTTCTCAAAAGAAACTTTGCAGGCTAGAAAGGACTGGCAAGAAATATTTGAAGTCATAAAAAGCTGGGACCTACAGCCAAGATTGCTCCACCTAGCAAAGCTATCATTTAGAATTGAAGGGCAGATGAAAAGCTTCCCAGACAAGAGAAAACTAAAGGAGTTCATCATCACCAAACCATTATTATACGAAATGTTAAAGGGATTTTTAAAGGAAAAAGAAGATCAAAACTATGAACAATAAAATGGCAAAAATTACATATCTTTCAACAATTGAATCTAAAAAATTCACTTAGCAAACAAGAAGAACAGAGACAGAATCATGGATGCAGAGAGAGAGTTTTGATGACTGCCAGATGGGAGGGTGGTGTGTGGGGATGGGTGAAGAGGTGAAGGGATAAAGAAGTACAAATAGGTAGTTACAGAATAGCCATGGGGATGTAAAGTACAGTATAGAAAATGGAGTAGCCAAAGAACCTATGCATGACCCATGGACATGAACAACAGTGTGGAGATAGCCTGAGGGCATGGGGATGCTGGGCAGAGTGGGGCAAAGGGGCAAAAATAGGGACAAGTGTAATAGCATAATCAATAAAATGTAATTAAAATAAAAAAGTTTTAATAAAAATTGATCCAATTTCCTAAGCAATTACAGGGAGGGAAAAAAAGCAGAAAAGTAACAATTTTTGTTAATAATATATATATTCTTAATAATAGATGTATTATTAATAATATATATTATATATATAATCCTGCTTATAATTAGCTATTTTCTGAGGCCTTCTCCATATTTTTCATTTGTCTAAATCCTTTTGGGCATTTAGACCCTGGCAAAGCATTCTATTTGGAATTTTAGTTCTGTGGACTGCTTTGTGAACTGATATGCATTTTGCAAACCAAATGCCAAAAAAAAAATTGTCACAACTAGCACACAGCTGCAGAAGCACTGCCTTTGCCAGACTCCCCATGAAATGGTGCTGTGATGGCCTAGCAGTTGTCAACGTGAAGACAGGGGAAGGGACAATTCTGCAACCTGTGTATACTGGGGCATTCTGCAGAAACTGCAAAGTCCTAGAAGAAATACTCTCAACTCCTGTTCTAGAGAACCAGGCACAAACATTTCTGAACGGGAACCTCAGGTAGATAAGCTTCCAGGAATACCAGAATCATCCCTCAGTTAGAAGGAATTTTAGGCTCTACTGAACGTGCTGTAATGTTGTCAGGACTAGAGCTTTCGGAGCAGAAAGGCATCATTTTTTCCATCCCAACATAGGCTTTCATGCTTGAGATGCACATCCATACTGACAGAAAAGGATTAGGATCTTGAAATAGTCATCAAATGTTGGAAAAAGGCCAAAGAAGAAAGAAGTAGCTATCACATGGAAACCCAACAAGGGGTTTTTCACCCCTGTCCTGTGGGTGGTTCTTGACTGACTCAATGATTGTTGCCAAGCCTCATAGGATCTCTGGAGGCACTATAGGTACCAAACTATAGATGCCCTCCCTAAAGTCTGAATGACAACAACAATAACAATTGTCATGACAAACGTGATTTTTTCACTGCTACTAACACCACTGTACTGACTGGGTGATTTCAGAACTATAAGTAAAGCAAGGGAAGGAGAAGAGCATAAGAACTCCTTCACATGTTTCTGTGGTGGTATTCCTGGAGTTCAAGAGAGAAATCTGAGGTTAGGTAGGTTTTCAAAATACTGTAGGCCTTGAATATGTGAGTCCAGAACCATGAGCTGTTAAGCTAGCGCTCAGTGCTGGAACAATCACATGTAACTTTAAACTCTACCCGTGAATAATTGATTTAAAAGCAACATCTATAATTCCTTGAAATTTTTGCATCAGATTTTTCCTTGGAGCATTTAAAACATAAAGAATGTGAAAGATAAAGAAAACTCTGAACAAATAGTCAGGAAATTGTGTAAATTTTGCTCTTTTCATTATCCTAGCATTTTTGTAGGTGTGGACACACATATTGCCCATAATTTTAAAGAAATTTTAAGTTATCTTTGAGCCTCCTGGTGGTCTTTTTCATCCATGACTCTTTACTTCCTTTTGTTTGAATCTTGGAAAAATGCCTCTTGGATTTGTTTATAAATTTTTTATTGTTCAATTATAGTTGTCCGCATTTACCCCCCACCAATCCCCCCCAGCAGCCATCCCTCCCTCCCTCCCTTGCTTCCACCCCATCTCCTTGGTTTTGTCCATGTGTCCTTTACAGTTGTTCCTGAAAACCCCTCCTCCCTTCCCCCCATCACCTCCCACCTCCCCTCTGACTACTGTCAGTTTGTTCTTAATTTCATTGTCTCTGGTTATATTTTGCTTGCTTGTTTATTTTGTTGATTAGGTTTCAGTTAAAGGTGAGATCATGTGGTATTTGTGCCTTACTCCCTGGCTTATTTCATTTAGCACAATGCTCCCCAGATCCATCCATGCTGTTGCAAAGGATAGGAGCTTCTTTCTTTCTTTCTTTCTGCAAAGTATTCCATTGTATAAATGGACCATAGTTTTTTGATCCATTCATTTACTGATGGGCACTTAGGTTGCTTCCAGCACTTGGCTATTGTAAATTGTGCTGCTATGAATGTGACTCTTCATTTGTAAAATAAAACTTATTTAAAAGCAAAAAAGAAATTTTCAGGTAGCTTTGTTTTTCACTGTTGAGAGCCTTAGAATCCAGTAACCCCTGAAATAAGCCATCGGATTACAGCTAGTATGGAATGTTCTTTCTGTGGTCTGAAGAACTGAATCAGTGCATACCTGGAAGAAGGCCTCTGAGTTTGCTGAGAACTTGCTATGCAGGCACTCTGTGAGGGTCATCACAAAACAGCCCAGCTCCAGCTCCAGCTTCAGGTCTGGGAGGCAACAGTCAGGCCAATTATGAAGAAGTTGATATAAATCCTCAGAAACTGTCTTCCTCAAACAATTAGAATAGACTAATTTGTATTAAAAAAAATCAGCATACAAAAGAAACAAACCAAAGTGCTAGGATGAAACTACCCCCACACAAATATGCTGATTTTCAGGAGAGAGAGAAATTATCTCCTTTAGATAGAAACAAGATTATAAGTAGTTATGGTATTAAATAAGAGGAAACCAAAGTAATAAGAGGGTAATAAAACTAAATTACAGTAACAAATAAAACCAGTATTGAATGCATAAATAACCTCAGACAGTGAAACAACCAATGAAGACTGGAGGAGATGCGATGAAAGAGCACACTCAGTGGCAAAAGATATTAATGCAGATTGATAAAGGTGGAAGTCAATCTACAAATAACAGGTATTCTCCTTAGAAAGTAAGCAATAAAAAAATCTAATAAAGAAAACTCCTAATTTGAGAAAAATATATCTTAAATTGAAAATTGAGAGGAATCACAATAACTAAGAAAAATAAATGAATAGAGATTAATTCCAACACATGATTTAATGAAAATTTAATACACATTTAAGTCACTCATTCCTAATAGAAAAGACATCATATTTTCATTTCAGTAATAAAATAATAACAAAGAAATGCTCTTACCAGGATTTGAGAGAAAATGACCATGCCAAGAGTATCATATACCTAGCCCAGACAATAATTTCAGATATGATTAAAAAGATAACTTCAGATATGTTACCAATGAATTTATTCTATTTAAAATTGCTCATGCATTTTTTAACCAAGTAAGAAAACAGAATTAAGCAATCACTAAAAATTGGGAAATTGTGGTAGCAAAGAATTGGTAGAAAGAAATGAATATAAATATAAATAATTCATGAAAAGATAAAATTATCTTTCCCCCCCTCATAGACATGCCTTACAAAACTTTCTGCTCACAGCCAGGAGAAGGAATGCTAAATCTGTCAAGATGAAGAAAAAGAAGGATCATGTGAATTTTAGAGTCCAAAGCAGCAGACACCTTCAGACCTCCGTCAACACGGACAAAGAGAGGCAGAGAAACCACAGCAGTCCCTGCCCTCAGGTTTGGCAGTGAAGGAGCTGAAATGATCCAGACATGCTGATCTGAGTGGTTGCAAAAAAATTTTAATTAAAAAAATTAAAATTGTACATGAAAATCTAAAGCTCATAAATATTATTCCTATAAGTAAATACATAAAATAAAAAATTAAATTAATTATGTAAAAGTTGATGTGATTTATAACTTAAAAAGTAATCTGAAATTAAAATAACAAAAGCACAAAATTCCTAATATTTCATTAAAGACAGTAATTTAATATTAGATTACTAGAGATTTATGATTATTTAGACCAACTGTTTATCTTCCAAACCCTGTAATAAAAGCAAATAAAGCATTTTCTGGTGAGATAGTGTTAAGTAATTTTTAAATGACAGCAATAAAATGAATTATAACTAGGTTGAGAAACATCAGACACTGTCTAGATAAGTGAAAATGGCTTTAAAACAACATTCAATAATTGGTGGCATACAGAGGAACACTCAAAATGGTACAGGACACTTTTTCATTAACAGGTGAAAAAAATATTTAAAAAATACATATACTGTCATTAAGGTAAAATTGAAGCAAAAAAGCTTGAACCAGGATAAAAGTATTGTTTTATTTATATTGAATAAGTCAGAATTAATAACAGATACAGTAGTACTGAAACTTTAAAGCAAGTATTAAAACTTTAAGTATTTAACCTTTAAGTATAAATAGAAATATGAGTAAAACAGTGAAATTTTAAAATAATACCAGCTCATGGTAAGTCATGTAGCTGAAAATATGCTATATTTTCAGGGTAGCATATCAGGATATATCAGGATAGCATATCAGGATATCTGAATAAAGGAGTATATAAAGTGTTTACTTGCAGAAATACCCCTTCTTTGGAGCTATTCATGCATCATCTATAAAAGTAATTATATAAGATACCATAAAATATATTTAAAGATTTATCCCCAAATAGATTATCCATATTCTCATATCACAACCAAAAAGATCTTGGTTAGTTATACATATGAGATCTGTCTAGAAAAAGTCTAACCATTGTTAATATAATAAGAACAGTTTGCATGACATTGATGTAACCTGGCAGCCAAGGAGAGTGGACTGGAATGCACGCGCATGAACAACGATGACGTCACTGTACTAGTCAGTGGGGGCCTAGACACCGGCTGAGCGAACATGTGTATTTGTGTGGCTGTCACATTCAAAATGACTGAGTGAGTAGAGCAGGGGTGTCAAACTCATTTTCACTGGGGGCCACATCAGCCTTGCAGTTGCTTTCAAAGGGCCTGATGTAATTTTAGGACTGTATAAATGTAACTACTCCTTAACAGTTAAGTGAGAGCTCAGCACTGTCTCCAGGTAGAAACAAGGTGCTGGGCAGATAAAACAAGGTGGGGGGCCAGATTCGTCCCGTGGGTCTTGTGCTTGCCACCTGTGGAGTAAAGCAATGAATTTGTATCACATTTTGCATTAAGCTTGAACATTCCTCTTCAGAAACTATCAGATGATTCAGAAAGCCACAGCTATGGGCTAGTGGTGATTGGCAGCTTCATTACAATAATGCACCCACTCATGCATTTTCTTGTGCAGAGTTTTTGGTGAAATATGAAGCCACCCAGGTGACTCAGCCCTCTTACAGCCCAGATTTGGTGCCCTGTGACTTCTGGCTTTTCCCAAAACTAAAATCACCCTTGAAAGGGAAGAGATTTTGAACCATTGATGAGATTCAGGAAAATACGACATGGCAACTGATTGTGATTGGAAGAACTGTGTGAGGTCCCAAAGTGCCTAGTTAGAAGGAGACTGACACACCACTGTCTTATGTACAATGAATGTTTGTTGTATCTTGTATCTTCTTTAATAAATTTCTCTATTTTTCATAGTACATAGCTGGATAGTTTATGGACAGACCTCATATATAAAACAAACAAAAAAAATTGTTTTAAAGTGCTGAACAGTGTCCTAAGTGACCTCTAGGAGATAATGAAGATTATTTAGAAAATAATCAGTAAATGAATGGATCAAAAAACTATGGTACATTTACACAATGGAATTCTATGCAGCAGAGAGAAAGAAGGAGCTCCTACCCTTCGCCACAGAATGGATGGAACTGGAGAGCATTATGCTAAGTGAAATAAGCCAGGGGGTAAAAGAAAAATACCATATGACCTCACCATTAACAGGAACCTAACAAACAAAATGAATAAGCAAGCAAAGTATAGCCAAAGACAGTGAAATTAAGAACAGGCTGACACTGATCAGAAGGGAGAGGGGAGGGGATAATGGGGGGAAAGGGTGAAGGGCTTACAGGAACAATTGTAAAGGATACATGGACAGCAAAAAGGGGGTGAAAACAGGGGAGGGAGGCAGGGAGGCCTGGGGTGGTGGGGAGGAGTGGGGGGAAAAGGCAGAAAACTGTACTTGAACAACAATTAAAAAACAAACAAACAAATAAAATAATCAATGGGAAAAAGTTTGCAATCATATATTGTCAACTAATATGATTGTTGATAGGACAAATTTTGTTCTTAAATACTTTTATTATAAAAACTGTACTTGAACAACAATAAAAAATGTGAAAAAATAAGAATAAAAACTACATAATTAAAAAAGATCATGTATTATAGAATCATACACTTGAAACATGCATAATCTTATTAAACAGTATCACCCCAATACATTTATTAATAAAAAAATGGAGAAAAAATGAACAAAAAAAATCACTTTATTCTCCAACTCAGGCCAAAGGACAGATATTGGAAAAAGTACAAAAAGTCACCTGATAAAATATGGAAAAGGAAGTAATAAAAGATAAACAGAAAAAAATTATAAAACAGAAGTAGAATGTATAGATTAATCCAGAAACTAGGGAGAACAGCAACATAATAAATGTCCTAGAAAATCAAACATAAAAGAAAAAATCAGACAATATAAAAGGAGAAGGAAATAAGAGTTTAAGAAAAATTTTAAAAATTATAAGCAAATACCATATTTTCAGACTATAAGATGCACTTGTTTTCCTCAAATTTGGGAGAAGTAATGGTTGTTAATGGCTGCTGTTGAGTTCTGTTTACATTTACATTGGTGAAATATTATGTTATTTATGTTATTAATATTTTACCACATTTTTTGCTTCAAATTTTTTTTCATATTTTCCTCCACTAAAACCTGTGTGTGTCTTATGGTCCAAAAAATACAGTACATAAAATCATAGAAATCCATCTGAAGCACCAAGAAGTCCTGGAATACAGAATAGTCCTCGTTCCCCACTTTACAGGAAGCAGTGCAGGCTATTTGCTTCGATGTCCTGTGATTACATTTTAATATAAAATTCTGTCAAAAAAGAGATGGAAGAATCTCACATGGGATGAGTACATATGGAAAAAATAAAATAAAATTGATATTCTACAACATCCCAGGCATATATCAGTTAATATTAGAAAATTTATATAAAGTAAATAAAAAAATTTTAGTTAATAAAAAATATTTATACTTAATAAAGGCAAACATCCATTTACAAGATTTAAGATCCATTCCTAATAATAATGGTGCTAAAAATTTGAAATAGAAGGGCATTCTCTCAATATTAAAAATCTTTACTCAAAACAAATAATTAACATTATATATATATAAAATATAATATCAAGGCCATTCCTAATATGATAATAAATGGATATGTTCTCTACATCTTACATAGGTAATATTGCTTTGATGATCTTATTAACAAGACAAGATGCAAAATTAAAAAACAAATTACTGAAAGAAATAAAATGATATGTAAATCTCTGCATATGGTTAGCTACATCTCTACAAAACTCAGGAATTGACTAAAATCTATTAGAATTAACTAAAACCCATTAGAATTAAATTAAAAATTCAGCAATGTTACAACTAAAGCAGATCTTTCTAAATTTTACAAATCTTCAATATGCAGGGGTGGCAAAAGTAGATTGACAATTGCTTGCATGGAAAATAATACAATAATTAAAAATTATATTCAAGAATAAACTTTTTGTGTTTCAAGTATTCACAACCGTAAACCCACTTTTGCCCCACCGTATATTTGTTTATGAGTTCATTCAACAAATATTTACTGACACCTGTTGAGTGCCCAGAACTGCTCTGAGGAGCTAGGAATTCAGTAGAAGACGAGCCACAGTCTCGTCCCTTGTGGAGATCATGACCCACTGGGACAGTCGGACTAAACAAGTGAATGATTGTGTAATACGGACTTCATGTAGCAGCAAAAGTGCTCTGAAGAAAAATAACACAGGAGAGAGGAACAGACAGTGCTGGTAGAGAGTGTATTTTAGACATTATATTAGCTTTCTATTGATGCGTAACAAATCTCCCCTAACTTTTTGGCTTAAAGCGATGCAAATGTATTATCTGACATTATCCATGGTCAGGAATCAAGGCCTACGGTTCACTGGGTTCTCTGTTTAAGTCTCACAGGCTGTAGTCAAAGAGTCAGCCAGGGCTGGGTCGAATCTGAGGCTTGGGGTCCTCTTCCAAACTCATGTGCTGTTGGCAGAGCTCAGCTCCTGCAGCTGCAGAACTCATGGAGGCAGAGGGACAATGTCTGCAGTGGCCCACCTGGGTAATCTCCACACAGACTCAAGGACTGTGGCCTAATCACGGGAGTCAGATCTGCTGAATCACAGGTCCCACCAGCAGGAGGACACCAGGGGGTTGAAGGTCATGGGGTCACCTTAGAATTTTATCTCCTACAGGCAGAATGTTCTCAGAAGAACTTTCCATGTTGGTTACTTTTGAGGAAAGACCTGGAAAAAATCAGAGACTGAGTCTATAAAGGTGACTAGAAGAAAATTTAAAAGTACATTGGGAATGGCTTTTTTGGCTCACATTTTATTTCTATTGGCCAATACCATGATTGACACTGATAAAATGTTTATAATGATGCTGAAAATAAGCACTATATGCATTCCTATTTTACCAGTGAGAAAACTGAGGTTTCCAAGAGGTTAACACCCTCAAGTTCACACAGTCAAAATGTGCTGAGACCAGGATGGGAACCCAGGCGAGGAACGGAGCCTCAGAGCAGGCTCATGGGAATACCAGCTGTGCTGTCACACAGGGGACACACTCAGGAGCACTCAGTGCTGGGTTTAATGCTCCATGTCACCATTTTGAGATTCTTAGTAACTTTATCTAAGAAGGTGGTTTGTAAGACAAGTCCGAGGAGGCAATGGAGCATGTGCACAAGCAGAGGGGATGTGCACAAGGTGAGCACCTGCCCTTCCTTGCCAA